>LSSN01002891.1:0-29179 GCA_001970855.1 Smittium culicis | reverse complement strand
CTTGACGCACCATAGCTACGCAGGTTTCTAAGGGCGCACAAGAACCCTTTATATAGCCCAATAAGTGCAGATAAAAACGTTGCGAATTGAACATTATCCTTGCTAAACAGTCTCAGCAGTATCTTTGGCCTAAATGTTTTAATGGTATATATATATATATTACGATAAAGAATTATATTAAAGTTTCTTGCTTGTTTCAGGATTAAATAATTTAGCTACTATATTCGAATTAGGTTGTTGTAATAGAAGAAAAAAGAAAATGGTACTTTTTGAATATTTGGAGCTTAATTATGGCAGGTAGCAGGTCTAGAAGGTATTTGACGCTTAGCCCAGCAATGAACGCTTTTATGAAACCGCGTATGGAGTTCTGTATGCAAGTTCTGCCGTCGTGTTTGCATATGGGCTTTCTGAATTTTTCAGACTCAGCATTAGCAGCAAGGCGCTGTAAATTGGCACTTTTTATTTTTATATTTTTAGAAGGGTAAAAGAGTAGATATTGGCATTAGAAAAAAAAAGTGCATCGATGAAAGTTATTTGTTTTTTTTTTTTTTTAAATTAGCCGAATATATATGTATGAGAAAGTTCTGAGCGTGAAAAAGGTGTACCTGCTTAGAGAGGATAATCTTTCTTGGAAAGATTTGAAGCCTTTGATGACTTTTTCCTTTTCGGAATCTGTCAATGCATGGGTGGTTATGCGGGCTAAAGCCTCGAAAAAGTTGTCGAATATGAATAGGTTGGGGAAAGTCATGTCTATTTGGTCCGATGAGCTTGTCTTTATCTCTTAATTTAATTAATTATCTCTCAGCAACGCAAAACCTAGTTTAATAGTCTTTGTTTTTAGGCACTGAAGAACGTTTCAGGCTAAACAAGGTTTTCTAAAGAAATTTTAAAAGGCAAAATAGAAAGGCTGTTTTAAGGGTCATAAAATAGCGGGTTGTAAAGATGAATAGAAAATAGTATAGATATAGAGAGCTAATCTATGAGTGAATTAAAGATTTCCGGATGAATATATAGCTGCACATAACTAACAGCTAATTTAGCCCTAATAAAATCCCACTTTCTGATATCAGCGCAGAAGAAATATAAATCTAATCTATTTTTTAAGGAGTATTTGAGCTTTTTACCTTTTCGGATATTAATTTAATTTTTTGGCCGAGGGCTTTATGTGCCTTACCTAACTCTATGCGGGACTGAATAACTATTTTTCCAATACGCCTCGGCGCAAAGTGTACTGGCTTTTTTTTTTTAACTGCTTTGATGGCGAATATCCTAATTGGCCTATTCAACTCATGACTGTGTAAAAATCGACTAGAATGGCTCATTCGCAGGTATAATAGGCATAATTTCTAGTCGCTACAGCTTATTGGTTTTATTTTTTATTTATAGTATAGACTAATAATATGAGATTATTAAGCTTACAAGGAAACCTAACTGGACAAGTGGATACTAGTGGGAAAGTTTAGAGTCAAAAAATAGTCTCTTATCAAGAAATCAGATTCTATGCTTGGCGTTTATCTGATCCTGCGTAACATTTAGTTTTATTTTTTGGAATTTCCGAAACTCAATTGCAGACAATCTGAAACTGCCTAAAACTTTCTTGTTCAATCAGCTCATTTCTGTCCTAAACCTTTCCCGTCCAGTACTCCTTAAATGAATTAATTTATTGATTCGTTTATGATTTATAAGTATATTTACTATTTGTCGTTTAAATGCAATATACCAATAATACTTAAGGCCTCGGAATAAAAGTATTTTAATTGAACGCTGTTGGCTACATATTGTAGGTCAAAAACAATCTACCACGCGGGAAACGGCTAAACGAACGCTAAAAAGTTCCATCAATATTAGGCAAACTCAGCGTCTATTTAAATGCAATTCCCTCTAGTGCCTTAAAAATTATGGCAGCTAGCTAATGGCACTTGTAGTTATGTATTTTGTTTGGAACCCTGACTAGAGGAATTAATTACAAGAGTATAAACCACATCAACCAGCAGCATTTTTGCTCAACTCTCATAGAAATGTCATAAACTCTTTCACGGCCAGTAAGCTGTTTTTGATCTACCATACATAGCCAATCACTATCATTAATTATAATTTAGCTTCGATGCCATAAGAAGTATTGGCTTTTTGTATAATAGCAGCAAATAACTAACCTGTTTAATAATCGTAAACGAATCATAAATTCGTTTTTTTAAAGATCGTTGGACGGGAATGTATTAAGCGTATGAAATTACATGCTAACAATACTACTGCTGAAGTTCATTTGCTGCCTATATCCAAACATTAAATCATATAAATCCAATAATCACGCGTAATACCATAATCAGTTGCAATTATGTAAACTCTTAATAGGCGCGCAATATCTCGCCAATAATCAACTGCATCAAACTTTGAGCAGTCCAATAGCTATCAAATTCCCGGGTTTTACAGCAATCGTCGCTTTTTTTTCTTATATGCATATATAATAAAAAATTAATTTGGTTTTGCGCTCCATTTTACTAACCTGGAACGCCAATATTTAAATTCATGTTTTTTTTTATTGAAATTATACACAATTTTTCCTTAGAAAAGAAATAACAGCATATACAAACTTTTTGTCTCATTCATACTCGCTTAAATTCGTTCTTTTCTTTCTCCTATTGTTTCCTATTTTCACTCCGTATTAAGCTGCTTATGCCAACTTTTGCCCTCTTTAATCCTCCTTTGTTTTTCTTGTAAATAATTCACTTTTTCTATACCATATCCACTTATTATCTATTGCCTTCTTCTTTCTGCCTTACTACCTACAATGGCTGAGCAATTTAATATCGAAGAGCTCCTTGATGCCCCCTACAAGAATCCCGTAAGCCATTTCTCCATTATGTCATTACTATTAACTAACTTTTCCCTCTGTTACATCTCATTTCTCAAATTACGTTAGAGTTCCATTTACTAAATTCTAACAAACTAAAAATCATATCTAATAAACATATATTTACATTCCTCTTTTCAAATAATCTTTCCTCAAATTTGATTTTATCTTTCATTTCCACATTCTGTATATTTAACCAATCATCTATACCCAATCTTATTCTTATAGAATTTTTTGCAAAAACAATCTAACCCATCACAAGATAATTTTTCCCCCTCTGATAATCCTGAAAAGGTAACTCATAAATATCAAAATCCTGACTCCCAAGTTTCTTCTACTAAGCAAAAAAAAGAAGCTTTTGACTCTGTAGAATCAAATAATAGGAATTCACTCAACCACCTTTCTCGTCCTCCCACTCCCAAATCTTCATTAAACATCTTACCCTCTGATCACCTAAATGGTACTATTCTTACTTACCCTCCCTACACAACTCTACTCTCATTTATTATTATTAGTATTTAACTTTTTATCTTATTTTGCCTCTCTATTTTCTAACAGGCTCGATAATTTCTAAAACCTCAGCCCAGGATATTACTACAAACGAAATCCAAATAAAAAACACTTCAAGTAACTTCAGTCAAGATAATAATATTATTAACCCTTATTCCGAATACAATGATAATGTAGATAAAGCCAGGCCTAAAGAACTAATTTCTGATAGAAATCATGATTCCAACTATTACTCAGATAAAGATGCCGAACTACACAAAAGCTCTACCAAAGAAAAAACTCGCGACATTGACAGATCCAAAGACAGACATCAGGAATCTGATAGAAATAGAGAAAGGACCAGAGATAGAGAATCTGTAAGAGATAGAGAAAGAAACAGAGGTAGAGAATCTGATAGAGATCGCCAACGTGACAGAGATAGAGAAAGGGACAGAGATAGAGATAGAGACAGTTATAGAAACAGAGATCGCGATAGAGATTATGATAGAGATCGCCAACGTGACAGAGATCGAGACTCCGAACGCCCCCGAGAACGTGATCACGATAGAAAAAGAGACAGAGACTCTAGAAGAAATGATAGTCCTTACTCCTCGCGACGTAAAAGATCGCCGAGCAATGATTCTAGAAGACGCCAAAAAAGTCCCAGAAACTCAAGATCCAGTCGCAGCAAAACTAGAGATAGATCTCCCATCCTGACCGATATTGAAAGAGATCAGAGAACTGTATTCGTTATGCAACTAGCTCGCAGCTTAAGAACACGCGAACTTGTTGACTTTTTCTCAAAAGCAGGAAGCGTTAGAACTGCTAAAATTATCTCCGACAGAGCTTCAAGAAGATCCAAAGGGTAACACACTCTCCCCCTATTTATACTCTCTCTCTTACTATTCTTACTTTTTATATTACTTGTCGCTAAAAAAAAATTTTTGTTTTATAGTGTTGGCTACGTTGAATTTCGTGAGATCGAATCTGCAATTAAAGCTGTTGAGCTTAGCGGCGAAAAGTTGCTAGGAATTCCTATAATCGTTCAATTCTCTGAAGCTGAAAAGAATAGACAAGCTAGCGTCAAAGAGTATGCCGTAAAGTAAGAAACCTTTCCTTTATCCTCTTCAAACCTTTTACTTTGTTTTTCTTTTTATTTCAATTTCTCATATTTTTTTATCTATACAGGGATCGAAAGCTGTGTGTTAGCCGTATACCACTTTCTTTAGAAGAAGCTGATTTAAAGTTATTCTTTGAACCATTTGGCCCTGTTGAGTTCTGTACTATGGCTGAAAACCCCGAAGGTGGCAAATCTGATAGAGCATTTGTCCAATATTTTGACCACAAGCACGCTGAACTAGCTGCTGAAAAACTTGATGGTCTTGAACTTCTTGACTCTAAAATCAGAGTATGGCTAGTTCCAAATACTGAAGAACCAAAAAAGCCATTCGTTAGTTACAATAAAGTACTCATTAATAATCCTTCGAGCGCAACCATAAACTTCCAAGCTAGACCAAGCTTCCCAATTCAAACTCAGCCTCAAATATTAAATAACGCCGTTCAGCCTGAATCTGAAGCTACCATTGCCAACCCTGAATTGAATAGGCTGGACGCCCTTAGACTTGCTGGTCACGACGTTCCAGAAAGTTCAGTAAATAACCACTCGTTTACACCCATACCCCAAGAACTACCTAAAACCCCATTACTGACAGAGAACTCATTGACTGAATGTGTTTTATTGGGAAACATGTTTAATCCTGAGAACGAAACTGATCCTAATTGGGCAGACGAACTAAAAGAAGAAATTGCAGACGAAGTCTGTAAATATGGAGAATTGGCTCACATACACTTAGATCCTGAGTCTAAAGGTCACGTTTACCTTAAATTCAAATCTGTGGACTCTGCAGCTGCAGCTATTAAAGATTTAAATAACAGGTGGTTTGGAGGTAATCAAATATCGGCTATTAGCATCGATACTAACAAGTACAATAATATGTTCTCGGCTTAAATTTAGCTGCACATACTTACTAGCATAAACAATTTTAATACTTTTTCTATAATATGCCACATTCTAGCTTAAAAAATATTTTTAATCTAAATACTTCATATCTTTTTTTTTCTTTGAAAGAATTATAACGATAATGAAAATTTTGTAAACAATTGATACAATATAAAAAACTGTCTCTAGAAATGTATGTAAACATGAAAATTCTAAATTGTATTATGTTTTTTTGGAGTTGTAATTAAAATTTCATTTATTTATAGTAAAAGTTTTATAAATATGGGTAACATGGCTTTAAAAAAAATAAATATACATAAAAAAGTTATAAAAGTCAGTATTACTGTTCAATAATTTGTTGTATCGAGTAATGATGGGCACAATTCAAAGAATATGGGTGTGTTACGATTGTGTCTCTTACGATATAAAAAGAAAAGGATTGATATTAGAGTGTTGTAGGAGTAAGGTGCGTTATTGACCGTTTTTAAGTTTTTGGGCAAGCACAGAGTAAGGGACATTGCCATTGTGGTCGACTTTAATGTCTCTAAAGATGAGCTCGACTTCGCTGGCGCTCATCCGGTCACCCATGTACATCAGCGCTTCTTTGAAATCTTTTGCGCTAATCATGCCATTACCTTCTTCATCGAATGCTTCAAAGGCGCTGTTGATTTCGTGCTCTGAATCAATGCCGACCAGCTTTTCACTCATCATCGTGAGGAACATTGTAAAGTTGATTGGGCCATTGGCTTCTGCCAGCATTGCTGAGATTATGGAGTCGCTCGAATCCTGGCCTGAGTAAAAAGAGCATGCGAAGAAAAAAAATAGATATTAATTTAAAAAAATGGAGGAGGAGGAATGAGGGGGGGAGAGAGAGGATAAGAAAAAAAGGTGATTTACCTAGAGAATTCAGCATATCCTTCAAGTCTTCTCTGGATATTATGCCGTCCTGGTCGTGATCAAAGATACTGAACGCTTCTTTAAGCTCGGATATCTGCTTCTGGTCGAAAATCGAAAACGCATTCGAATTGTTGCGCGCGCTCCGCTTCTGTGCCATCATATTTCTCGAATTTTATGTTTTTATGTTAAGTGCAATTTGTGGAAATTCTGTGTTTTTTAGTTTACTTTTTTGTTTTATGTCTTCTTTTGTGTTCGTGCTGAAAGACTGGGATAAATTGACAGGCGAAGTTTATTAATCTTTGTTACTGTTTTACTAATTTCGATTTGTAAAACAAATGTTTAACTATTGTAAATAATTTTTAGTAAATCAATGCCACAATAAAATATAAAAACTAGCAAGCGCATTTAGACTTTTTTTTTTTTTTTTATAAATTTTGGTATTCTTCCTATCATTCCTCAGCACCCAAACCAATTTACTAACCATTCATTGGCCCATTTATTTATTTGCTTGTTTACATTTAACCTCAATATCTAATTACTATCCAGGATGAAACTATCCACAAATAAGTCCAATAAAATGTGGTCATTTATTCATCAACGACCTATAGAAAAATTAATTGTACATTTAAGAGCGCAGATAAAATGTATAATATGTGGATAGGAGAAGAGATATATAAAGCTATATCCAACCTATTCTCATCTACCTTTGCTTGAAAGATGAACAGAGTATTTCTGTGATATAGTTAACATCGTTTTTAGGAGCCATGGGTACAGTACCCTTGAGTTCCACAGGCATTTTATTGTTATTTCTTACCTCAAATTCGACCTATATACCCATTCCCTATTAAGTTTTATTTAGACAGAAATACAATTAGAGTATAATTAAATTTTAAAAAAGATTGAAAGGTTATCTATATAACTAAATATAGCTAACCTATACGAGGTATTTTATAATGTGCACTGTGTGTGACTTTTTAAGATTCGAGATTAATAAAAAAAAAAATTTCCTTTTATGGTGTTTTACAAGAATCAAAAACGAAATAATAACTTTTTATTTTATTCCTATCAATGAATATTCTCCATTATCCTACAAACAGTCTAAACTGTTCTTCATGTAAAAATTATCCTTTTACGATTTTTGGCAGACTATTGATGCCGAATTTCACTTTATTGGTAGATATAAATAGAATAAATTGGCGGCTAAGCAATTACAAGTTCGTTTTGAAATTGATTTTAAATAAATAAAAGCAGTCCTGATTTCACTTCGGTTGCATTATTCGTTTATAAAGCTACATTTAGCAAAATAAAATTAAAAAATTTAAAAGTCCTTAACAAAAAACTCAAAAACTTAACAACATATATGATTTAAAAATATTTACGAAAAAAACCATTGAAAAATAAATATAAATTAAAATGAACCGAAAAAATCAGGGAAATCAGACTATTGAAACCCTTCGGTATCAATTTCAAACGCTCGCAACAGCTCTTGAAAACTTTCAAAATTCAAGCAGTCACAGAATTGAAGCTAAAAACAGAGTATTTACAGAATTTATACTAAAAAGGCGAGCCATATAAATATAATTTATTTTTTTCAGAGTTTATTAAACATAATTTAAAGGTATACAAAAAACTATTAAAAATTATTTGAAAAGCTAAAAAAATATTAAAAAAATAATTTTTCAACCAATCCCCCTCCGCCGCTCTAGCAGCTTCATACCCACTGTGCATTGGTTCAAGGGCCAAATAAAAATAATGTCGGATATATTAACCCATATAGTCACAACTTAACTGGGATACATTACTGATTTCACAGGCTTGCATCACTACCTGTCAAAGCAATCAATATCCCTCACAGTAATTTAAATGTGCCTCGAAGAAACTCCACCAGGTTTTAACGACATCGCTCATCATTATGATATAAAGTAAAAAAAGTTGCTCGAGAGACCATCGGAAACACTCGGTACATACTAAGACTTAGTCTTAGCTACGCTCGAAAGTGTGAAAACTATGTAACAGCAACTATTTCAGTGTACTCTCGTAATGGTATAGAAATTTATACCACTAAACCATAGTCTGGTAAATAAGTACACTTTTCATAATTTCATATTGAAGCATAATTGTGAATCTAAAAAAGCTAGATGTAAATTCGGCATGCTTAGAAATATCAATCTCTTGAAAGCAGAGAGTTAAATACCGCAGAAAAAATATCCAGAAATACTAAAACACCAGAAGGGGCTATGCGAATAAAGGACCCTCTAAACCAAGATAAAATAGCGGTGTAAAATGAAACAAAAATAGACACCCCAATACCTTAAGAGTCATAACAAACAACGGGAAAAGATACGATATTAGTCCAAAAAAAATATTGATTAATTACACACGCTTTTTCGGTATGAATAATGGGGGGGTTGGGGAAATACAGAATCTACAACTAGATCATTAAAGATAAAAAACAGAACAGGCCTAAATTTTAGCATGGGGCTGTAAAATCATCATAGTGAATCCAAAAAAATAAATAAATAAATAAAGCATTCAAAATTTATTGCTCCCATTAGGATATTTTTTGGAGAAAAACTTCAGCCTAAGAACCAAAAAATCACTTCAAAAAATATAATATTAAAGAACTCTATAAATTCTGTAAATTTTGACGTAAATCATCAAAATACAAGGAAAAACCTTTCCTTGAAAACCTACGATTGATCATAGCTGCTCCAAAAACCCCTTCTGCGCCAAAAACAAAAATTTAGCTAAAAAAATTCTTATTATCTGCCTGGAGATTATCAGAATTATTTGATACGGATTTATTATCAACCTTATTATCTGAATAATAAAATATAACCTAAATAATAGTTAAAATCTCTTAAAAATCAATCGAAACTTAGAAATACTGAATTTAGTAAATGATAGGATTAATCCAGCAGTTCTCGTATATTTCTATCAAGTAAAGATTGCAAAAAAAAAAAAAAAAAAAAAAATTATAATCATAACATAAACACTATCATTCAAGATTACTTATTCCTGGTAACAATACTAATGGCTGAGTATAAAGGTGTTATGAACAATACTGAATAATAGTAAACAATAGGAGACTTTCCCTAATCCTTAAACCTCATTGGAATACTATTAGAAAAAAAAGAAATCAAGAGAATGAATACAATCATGTAATTTTTTTTAGTAACTCTCTTGAGAAACGTTTTGGTAAAATTGACATATATAAAGAATTTAATAAATATGATAAATAGTTTGTTAAGATTCCGTAACTGAAATCTTGTCCTATTTTTCGATTAATTTTACTAAATAATAGTTTAATTTGTTTTATAAATCCCTTTTAAAACCTCTTTATTTTACATAAATAAATATATATTAAACCCTCACCAAATTTTTAGGAGTTGGTTAGTCTTAAAAAATTTCTATATTATCACCAAACACAGACGTTTTAAATATTCAAATAAGGACACAGAATTGGCAGCACATATATCTCCAATATTTTTGAAATATGAAACTTTAATAGATCGTCTACTCTTGGGTATAGGTTATAATACCGATTTTAAATTAATATATAGTTTAAAGATATAAGGTTTAAACAATTTCAGGTTTTTAATATTAGCTATTAATTTTATGGTAAAATTGAGCGTTATATGGCGTTCAGAATATGTGATGTCTTCCGTATTCGATAATTATGTGCCGTTTATACTATTAGAAACCAATTTATGAATTTCTTTTATTTGAATTTAGATTTTTAATAGCACTGAAATTAGCCAAAAAATTATGGAGCCTTCATTAAGGCTCTAATGAAAAATCGGATACACCAAGTAATGTACGTCAAAAAAATTTTATTTTAGAAATATTGGAGTGAGAATGCTCCAGACATAACTTTAAAATAAATAAAAAAAATTTCTAACTTATTTTTCACAAAAAAAATGGAAAATCTATTATAACTCAGAAAATAAGTCAATTTTTCTAATAATGTGTGTTTAACACTATTTACACGACCATAAATATTATTCCAGCGCGTGAAAATTAAAAAAAAACAAAAGATTGTTTTGAAATACAATTGAAATTCATTTAAATAAAGAAACTAATGTTTATTTATTATAGCGAAAATTATTATTATACGATAATCGTAATAAAAGATATTATATTAATATATAAGGTGTCATAATCACATTTGTAATTTATCAATCGGCGATTAAATATCTAAAAACCAAAGATCTCCCAAATCTTATCCATCTTATTGGCTCACCCTTTGCTTTACTTTACTGATCTATTCACCTGTTCGTTTCATATATATTGACAGCATAATCCTTACTATGAAGGTTATGCTGTTCAACAAGTTTAATTCCTTATAGTACCCTAATTCTTTATACACTTAATATTTTGATACCAAATAATTGCTCTTTAAAAATATCTACCTTGAAATAAGGATGTGAATGCATGTAATGAAAAATAGAAACGAAATTTTTTCAAAAAAAAAAATAATAATAAGCATATAAACCCGATTAAGCTATTTCAATCGCTCATTGAGCCTATACTCGATTTATTATTATAAAATTTTTATTGAATTTATAAGGTTAAAACGACTTTAGCAGTCAAATTGTGCAAAAAAAATCAAATTGTACCAAAAGCACTCCTATTGTTATAGCTTTTGTTTAATTTTAATTAAATAAATCAACCCAATAAAAAAAAGCTTAATCGTTGTTTTATTTAATTAAAAACAGTCAAAATATTTAAATAGCTTTAAATAAACTCTATTATTATTATTAAATAAGTAATAAATTATTATCCTTAAGTTAATAATTCGCTAATTTTTATATTCACCAATTAAAAAAGAAAAAATATAACCAATGAATAGTTGATATCGATAGCATTTATCCCCATTAAAATTGATTAGCATTAAAAAGCATAATATAATTGAAAATAAAAATAAAAATCATTTTACAATCAAAAAATCGTTAATGTATGAAAGTCTGTAAAAAAAAAAATTAAATGCGTTAATTTATTTCAAAAATAACTATAAAAATTTTTTTGGTAGATATAATATAAAGCTTTTCAATTTTACTGTTAATTCTTGGGTTTAATTTTTTATTTAAAGCCTCTATTAAATTTAAACTAAAAAAATAAATTCAAATATAAAAATCACTATTGATATGCAAAACTGACAAAAAATTAATTTATTCCAAAATACATGGATATAAATCTACGAAATTCGATATCTCTGCTTTATTTTGCCTTTAGCCTCGATGAATTTTAAATAGGTGCTTTTCATTTAAAAATTTTATATTTAACATGAAAAAATCATATTTTTTAAGTTTGGTATATATTTTATGTCGATTGCATATTCAACAATAAAGCATCAGAAAGCTTTTTTATTAGTAATAAGTTTAATTTTGTCGGATATACTACAAAAAAATAAAACTTTAGCGAATAAAAATTTTTTTCCAGAGTTTTTTAGAGCAGATAGAAAGAAAAGCATTTTTATTAAGAATAAAAGGGAATGAAACATATCTGCTGATAAGCTTGGCCCTTATTGGGGGTGCGGGTTAAGCTTGTTTATATATTTTTGAGTCCACGTGCCTAAATTTTGAATACTAGTATTAAATGAAATTGTCGAATATAATTGCTCTTTAACAATGCAATTGATTTCCCAGTTATAGCCTTATCGGTTCATAAAATCATGGCAGAGTGTGTAAAAATAAAAAAGTATTAAATTTTTGCAAATTTTCGATTTAAAATTTTATAAAATAAATTTCTGAGGTAGTTTCTGTTATTTTTTAATTTATTTTAATACTTTTATAGTTAATTATATACAATTATTGGATTAACTTATATAAATTAATATAAAATCCTTAAAAAAATTTTAAAATGGTATTTTTTTTAATACTTTTTTTGGCTTTCCAACTTTTAATTGCATCTTGAAGAAGTATTATCTAAAAAATACCTGTAAGTTTCTTTATTTCCAAAAAGGATTACATATGAAAAAAAAATTTTTTTTTTCCTTTTAAAAATTGTTCACATGATCAATATAGACCTTTCCAGCTGCAGATATTGGTTCTGGAAAAAGAAAATTTAATTTCTTCAAAATTTTTAACAATTATGTCAAATCTTTGCCAGTTTTTGTTTTTTTGTTGTAGAAAGAATATTTTCCTTTTCTGAAACCTCAATTTCTCTGTATTCGACTCAATATAGTCAAACTTTTCTTTTTTGTATAGCAATGAAAATTTCAAGCTCGTTTTTTTTTTTGTAACTATCTTATTGTAAATCATTTTTGAAGTTTCTATTTTACTAAAATCATTGTAATCTTTGAATAAATTTGCAGGAAAATATAAAAATTTAATAATTTTTAATTTTTTCTAGTTGTAATATTCATCGCTAAATATCCTATTGAATCTCTCCAAAAAGCTATTTGTTGATAGCGAAAATATGTTAAAACCTTGATATCAAATGTAGTTTTTCTTGAAGTATAAATCATCTAATTTTTTTTATAAAAGTATTTAGCTTGCTAAATTTCATCCATTTTTTAAAGAATAATTTCTTTAATCTATAGAAGATCATTAAATTCGATCAAATTTATATTCTTTTCAAGTATTCACTAATTTAATTTTTAAACATTGGATTAATTTCTTTTAGACTATTCATAATATTTTTAGATATGTGGAGCCAGAATTAGACCCTCATTGATATATTGTGAAAATTAGAAACTGAATTAGAAAATTTTTTGGTCTTATCGCCAATAAATTTCTATTTTCAAGCCAATCTGGCTTTATTATGTTCATATTCAAGAGTACTTAATATCCAAGAATACGAATCTTGATTTTCTTTGCTCGCTACTTCTATTGATACAGGATAAAAATATTTTTTATTATCATAAATTACATATATTATTACAGGATAATTGCCCTCAATTAGCTTAAATATACAATATATATGAAGTGTTTTGGCTTCAAAAAGTAGTTTTATTGAACTTATTGATTTAATTAAAACTCTAAAATTATTTAAATCCGATAAATAAGATGGTACGTATGACTCTCCATAAAATGGTTTAGTTTTAAAATTTCACGTATATTTGTGAAAGCATTTTGGTGTTTTTAATAACTTTACGCTCTTTTTTTGAATAATTTCTTGATATATTTTGTATTTAATCGATTTTTGCCTCTATTCCTCCATTTTTCAAGATGCTACATATTCCATTATGCCTATATCCAATTTTTTTTAGGTTTAGTATTTCATTTTTTATGTTTTTTTTACTTTTACTCATTTAATACTATGTAATCCCTTCGTATATGTTAAATTTTTTCCGTAATAAAAGCTAAAAAGGCTTAAAATTTCAGCGCGCTTATAATTTATAATATTAAAACAACTATACACTGTAGACTTGTATATTTTTAAAATTGAGTAACGATCTTTCCAAAAAATCAAACATTCCGAATATTCTGAATTATCTATAATTACCCGTTCGTCATTATCCTGATAATTTTTTGTTAAATCAATATTCGAAATTATAAATTTTCTATATTTTTACTATTTTTTTTTTCGATAAATTATAATATAAATTATAAATAATCTTGGTTTAAAATAAAAGATGTTTATTATTTGTTGCTGTATACATCCGAATATAGATAAATCCTCTAAAATAGTTGTACTTTTAAAAGCTTTCAGCTAAATAAATAGCGTTATATGATATGATATGATATGATATGATATGATATGATATGATATGATATGATATCTTTTTTTTTGATTTATTCTGACATAAATTGTACTTTATAACGGTTTTAATATTTTTTAAGAGTATTTTTGTTTTTAATTAGATGAAATAAATCTTTGGCTGATTATGATTAGATAAAACAAAATTTTGTAATTTTTTTGCTAATTTGGTTCATTAAGCTAGAATTAAACTGAAATTTTAACAATTGGACCGATTTTGTCACAATTTGACTGTTTTTTATCAGATAAACATTAATGAAGCTATGGTTATTAAGATTTAGCTCATAAAAGTCCATGGAATGTAATCTTCTATAATAATACAGCTGAATTTTTGATATAAAATGGTACTCAAAGCAAAAAATTTTTGGAATTCAAATAATTAAAATCAGATTATAACATCAATAAACAGATTAATAAAAAAAACTACTATCATGCGATAAAACGGGTATGTGATTCTTTGATAAAGCTACTCATATCAGCCGATCAGCGATGAAAACAAAAAAAACTGCAGATAAATTTTATAAAAACTCCAAAATTAGAATTACAACTAAAAATTCTTATTATCATTTTAATAAAACACGATAATGTATCTGATATTATTGGGGGGCGAGGGTTTTCAAGGAAACAGCCCATCAATTATGACAAATACTGATGATAAAAAAACGCCCGTATCCGAAAAAATAATGCTTTTGAGGCAGTTTGCGGTATAAAACGCGTTAAAATTTTATTAAATTTTCACAAAGGGGATAATTATTACTGCGATTATAAAAGCAAAAGAAATTTATTGCCCTAATACACGTCTTGAGGATACAGTAACCAATCTTAAAAAATTTCTAATAAAGGGTAGATGAAGAAAATATAACCAGAATTTTATTTTCCTAATAAGGAATTACGTTCAGTTACTAATCCTCAGAATTAGACAAGGAGTTTTGGGAAATAAATATGACACAAAAAAAAAAGTAAATATATGTCATAATGTCATTTATAATTTAACGTTATATGCCATAATTACATTGATAATGGCCCAATCTACTAACTAGTTATTTATATCTTTTATTTTTTTACCAAAGTTACATGTCGATTGGCCCATGTCCCCCGGGTTCATCTAAACCCATTTCCTCACCAAAATTTGCTATCAAATCCAATCCCTATTTATACTCAGCATAATCCTTTCATGGAAAGGTTATGCTTATCAACAAGATTTATCTCCTTAGTTAAATATCTCTTATTAAAATAAACTCTATTAAAATCATTATAATTGCAAATCATAAGTCATCACAAATCCAGTCTTGACAATATAGCACAAATAAACTATTTAAAGAATTTAATATAGTATTGAAAGCCCCTGAACTATAGAAAATTATATGTAATTAATTATTCCGAGACACTTATTAAATTTTGCCATCAGATTTATAATTCTCTATTGATAATATTTTAAAATCAGAAGTGAAATAAAGCCCAAAAAATTACTACTTGAAACTATCATATCGCAAATAACTGTTGAAAGATACTAAACTTAGTCTGTGATGAAAATAAGACGTATATAAAAACAAACATACTTTTTTAATGCTTCAAATGTTTCAATGAGTAATTTTGGGAAATATAAAAGATGCCAGTTGTATCAAATTACCTTATCAGTCTTGAATTTATTTTTTAAATTAATTAACTGAAAAATTTTCACAAAAAATAAAAAAAAACCTCTATTTTAGCACTAGTTTTTAAGGATAGATTTATTTGTGTAATTTATAGGCGATAATGAATTTCGAAATTGTCTTAAATGGTGATTTCATGAGAATATTAATCTCAATTAATTCCTAACTTGGCTAATAAAAATTTTTATTAAGTTTATTTCCTTTATATTTTTTATTTTAATCAAGTAGTAATAATATTTAAATAAATAAAAATAAATAAGGATATATAAAACATAAAAAAGTCTAAAATTTTCCCTCTTCTTTTCTAAAGCATGATTTATGTTCCAATTTATAGATTTTGTATAATATTATCTCGGCTAAATTAGTATTTTAATTATTTTTTTTGTAGGGACATGAAATAATAGCAAAATAGATCATATTCTGATAAAATTCCATTTTGAAACCGTTTCTAGGTCATTTGATATGTTTAGTTGTGTTTTTTGCGGCTTTGTAGAATTTTTTTTTCGTTTTTCAATCAACAGAAATCATTTCTATTTTCTCTCGCTAATCGTACAATTAGAATAATTAGATATAGAATTACATCTATTCATTTAATTCATGTAACAAATTTTTGATATTTATTATTAATATTTAAGCGCTATTTAAAATTTTTCTGATTTTCGTTTATCATGAAACTTATTTTTAGCATATTTTTTGATGGAAATTTTTTTGTCGGTATAAAAGCAAAAATTACATCTTTTTTTTTTTTTTTTTTGAAATTATAGGAATATACATTTTTAATAATATATATTTCTATTTCTATATTTTCTCCTAGATTTTTCAAGGCAAGGTCTTTATTAAGTCCCAGTTATTTGATTTTATGAAAAAATTTTCTTGTTTTCCTTGTCTCACATGGTTTATTAATATTAGTATTAAGATTTTTTATTTAATTTATTAGTTTTTTAATTTTTTACTGATATATCTTTAGACACTGGCTCTTTTTTAGGATGTAAATCAAACAATTTTTCCGATACTTCAGTTAGAATTTAGATGTATAGGTATGTTTCAATTCTTTTTTTCAGCTAAGATGTGTATTAATAATGTACAATTAGATTCTGAAGAGTCTCTTTTTCTCTTTATAGCCCTTTCCGAGACCTCCAATCCTTGTTTTTAGCTTCTTTTTGTGTTTTTTTATAACATATTGTCCTATCTTGTTGACTGAAAACGGGAGATATTATCAATGAAAGTACTTTACCGTTACTTTAAAAACCCTAATTTCCAAACGAAGGGATGATTAGTTAGAATTATCGATTACCTCTTTCATAGGATTATTAACAAGGGTTGGTACGGCTGTAATGTTCATACAGGCGCTATAAATACTATCTCTAGGCCTGTTAATATCATCTTAATTAAGAATGCTGATATTAATATTGGAAAGAGGTTTGTATATGGTCTAAAAATTTTCAGTTCTGGTATTGAGCGCTATTCCCGAGTGATTGGGGGTCTTTTACAGGCGAATAATAGTTATTCAAACTATTTTCGATAATTGATACAAATGGCACCAATTTTATAGAGACACAATTCTTTATTACTTTTTTGAAGAAATTATTCGACAGTTCACATTTATACGTCTTGCTTGAACTCCGATATAGCCAATCGAATAGGAAGTACTCATTCCCATCCAATTTAGATATTTGTGGATGGATTTTGTATATCATAATTATTTTCTATCACCGTTTCTCTAGGTCTAGTAACTTTAAGATTTTGCTCCTATTTTTTTTAATATATCCTTTACGTTTTTGGTTTCTGTTTGGATGAAAATTTTTTGTTTTAATATAAATACTAATGTACTTTTAGATCTTTTATTAATGTTAAAGGCTATTTTTTGTTTGACGATTCTTGGAGGTCTTGATCCTCCCAGACGGCGCTTGAGTTTATATGCGGCTTTATATACCACATAACGTTCCCGAAGAATCTTTAGCTAATGATACGCTTTCGTTTGCCTCATTTTTTCTAAGTATAATTTGCGATTTATTTCACTTCGAAATACTATCTATCCGCCATTTAAGGTATTTTTTCGTTTCTACTTAGACTAGGAACGGAGCGTCTTATCTGTGATTCCAATTTCCTCAATGAATTTTTGATCTCTATTTGAAGCTATCTGAATTTTATCACGGATTGGTTTATTGCTACAGAGACGGATCAATATAGCCCATTCAGTCCTATAGCCTATCATAATATAATTTTTAGGATTTGAGAATTACTCAAATACCTCCTTTTTTTCTTGATCGGCCTGAGTTTAAATGATTTTAAATTTTTTCTATGTTTAACTAGAACCATACAAAATTTTGATTTTTTGAAGGTTTTTTTCCGATTTCAATAATTTTATAGTAAACAATAGCCTTTTTAGGCGCCTCATTATTATCTTGGTATGCCTCTGAGATTCTATCTGTGTTTTTCATATGATAGAAATATCGTTTATTTAGAATAATAGATGAATCCCAATCCTCCTGAATGGATTCAAAGCTGATTTAATTATTTTTCAGAATATTCGTGGAGAATTTTTCAATAAAAATGGGAGAGGCGGGGATTCATAGATTTTATTTTCGTGGAGAAATCTGAAATATTTCGATTATTGCATGCTTAATTGAATACGACGACAACTAGAATTTATGAATAATTTTTTTATAAAATCTTTTATTTTTATAATATTCCTTGGTGAATTTACGCTTTCCATTTTGAAGTTTTTTTTTTGGTATGTATTGATTCAGGTGTGTAATCAAGCAAGGGTCTAACTTTGATTTACTCTGTTTTCCCAAAAATTTACGGTATGTAGGTAAATTATTCGTCTAAATCTTCTCGTATGGTTCCTAATTTTTGCTATTGCTTGACAATATCCGATATTTATTCTTTTTGAGCTGAAGATAATGGTTATTATTTTATCGGGATCGGGGCGGTATTTATACAAACGGTATTTATGAACCATTTCCAGGATTGAAAAGCACTATATTTTTTTATCTTCTGCGACAATGATAATAATTTCCCCCTCAAATTGTTGGGAAATGTTTATTAATGGATATTCATTGGATATTTTTGTTCCAATTTTAAAATTTTTTTGCTTAAAATTTGTCATGATATATTTGAAGCCTAGAGCTAGTGTTTTAATGGGTTGAATAGGCGTATTTTTTTTTTCATAACTACTATAACACTTGTTTCTGCTAAAATTTCTGGATCTATACGAGTACGAGCTTTGACCGCGATTGCTAAATTGGCATTGGAAAATATTTCGGCTTCGGTAATTTTGACCTTTGTTTTCTCAGCTGTATTTGTTGCTTGAGCTGTTGTAATTTTTTGAAAACACAACTTTATATATCTTAAATTTTATGATAGATTACTTGGATTCCTCTATTTGTTCAAGAACAGGTTTTTTGAAATATGAACTGGTTTTCTCGGCTTTTTTCTGATGGATCCAGTAGGGAAATTGATTTTTCAAATTCTGAGGCTTGAGAAATTCTTGATATTCTGGAACTTATCGAGCCCGATACATAGTATATTGATATCCTAAAGATATTTTGTGCTTATCAATAAATTTGGTTTGAATATTACCTGAGATCTTCATAGCTAGCTTATTCAAGGCTATCAAAACTTCTAGGTATTTCTTTGAGATAAGGGAAAATTAAACCGAAATTAATCACTTGCGTTTCCGATTATACGAGTTCTTTAACTTTTTTAGATGTTTCATTGGTAATTTTAATTGATTTATTTACCTAATATGGTTTAAAATATGCTCATTCTGGGTTGAGGTGTCTGATTTTGATTAATATGCAGATTGAGAAGCGATGTGGTGCTATTTGTTATTTTTATCCATCAATTCGTGAACTGTTTTATTGTCCTTCGATATTCTCTGTGAGGCATTGTATTTTTTGTTGAATGCAGAAGCTTTCATTTAGTTCCTCAGTTTTAAAATTTTTAGTTAGATATATTATTATAACGCGAAACTTGACTTTAAAAATCGCTAGAGTTTATCTAGGATACTTTTACTATTTATATTAGATTTATTCTTACCTAAAGCCAATTAAAAAATTTTTTATATTAAAAAAATATAGTCGAATGCGGCATTATTGGCCCACCACCAATCGTTGAGCGGACCATAGGCCTCGAAAAAATCCTAGAATATTCGATTACTAATAAAGAATAATGATAAACTAATATCGGTTGACTAGTTATAACTAGATAATATCATTTCTCTAATACAATAGTATTGAATTCCCAGATAAAGCCAATAAATCCAAATAGAAATTACCCACGCTTTTGGTTTTAAGAAAGTTAATTATTTACTGCTATCTTACAATAAATCAGTGTTTCATAACTCTTTCACAGACGGTACCCCGTCTTTGATCTACCATATATATATACTATTTAGTCGAATTTATTTATAATAGAAAATTTTAAACAGTATAAAGTAAAGAATGCGATATAATAAAATTACAATTAAAGTATAAAAGAGAGAAAAGAGAGGATAAGATTAGAGATATCAGCTATTGCTGAACACTAATTTTCCTCCAGGCTCTATTGAGAACCATTTGGTTCTTATAGCTAGCCAGGGTTCTCTTTTCTCGGTATGTTTAAAGTCCATAGTAATTTCTGCTGTAAGTCGTCTTTCCACCGGTTGAATCAGCCTTCTCCAGGTATGTTTATATCTGCTAGGGCAGTTTAGACCCTCGCTCTGTAAATATTCCATATTGCTAGTCCATACAGAATGTCTACCTTTGGAAATTTCTTAGCCATTGGTTCTAAGAAATTGTAAATTACCTCAGTAGTCATTCTACTGGCTAGTCCACTGTCGAATGAATATGTGCATATAAAGTTATAAATTTTTTTCCATAAATCATTTACTCTTTTGCATCCAAAGTAAATGTGGGTAGTGGTCTCTTTTCTTTCTTTACAATATCTGCATCTTTGTGATTGGCTATATATTCCATTGTTCCATGATCTGATTTTTTTCTCCAGTAATAAGTGCGCTGTGAAAGAGAGGCCATATATGACTGGTTATTTTAGGCTCCAAATCAATTGTATGTATTTTTAGCCAGTTAAAAGCTGGGTCTATTATAACTTTTATACCAATCTTTTTCCATTTGGGTTCAACTATTTGCTCCTTCCGGTTTTCCAAGTCTATTTTATTTCTTACAATTTTGGTATGAAATTCGGTATTATGAGCATCTGAAAATGTAAATAACCCGTTGGGTATTCCTCCAAATTCTTGGTTTGAGCTATTAAACCACTTATTTTTAGTTTTCCGCTGAATAGGTATTATTACTGGTTTATTATGATTGTCATGGAGAATATGAAATCTGAGTGGTCTTCCCAAATTATTTCGCATCTATTTATTAAATTACCGCAGTTATTAATTTCGTTTTCTATTAGCCATTTCATATCAGCCCTTCTAAGGTTTAAGCCAATAATTTTATTGATATTTTTTATTCCAAGCGATTTTATATCGTCATAAGACCACTCACACATATTAGTGGGATTTATCCTGTATATGATTTTTGATATTTTTATAGACGCTTTCCACATCGACGGAAAATTTTTAATATTTATAGGAGCCTTGCTATTTACCAATAAATCTAACATTTTTTCAAAAGAGTCTGATTTATTTGCTAAATGTTGCAGGTTTGACACAGCTAAGTTTCTCCAAATGGTGATTTTATTTGTTAATATGTCGTTATACCATTTCATAAATAAAGTTTTTTGATTGGGCATTAATATTTATCAACCCCAATCCTCCGTTCTTTTTTTCTAGTTCTAGATTATCAATTTTAACATAGATTTTTCTATGGTTCCAAATAAGGTTGTTTATTAGATTTTTGACCCTTGTATTAAAATCATTATCAAATGAGATTGCATGCGCTGTGTACGAGAGTTTTGATAGTAGGGAATTATTCGCTAACAACGCTTTTCCTTTGATTGAAAATTTCCTATTTTTCCTCCCTTTAATTTTATCCGCAATTTTTGAATATAATTCGTCTTGATTTTTAGTAATATCTGTTCCTTTTCGTGTAAAGTATATTCCGAGGTATTTAAATTGTGCCATAGGCTTAATTGACTTGTGTTCTAACCAACTGTTTCCTGGGTTTTCTAATTTTATATATATTGTCTTTTCTACGTTTATTTTTGCATTTAATGCCAGCGAATGGAGTTTTAATGATTAATCTATCAAACTTTCTTCTTTTTTATTTTTAATTCCGATTAGTAGGTCATCTGCATATTCTAAGTATTTGAAGTTTTCATTATCCACTGATATTCCTTTAATTTTTTTTTCAATCATTATTAGTAAAGGCTCGATAATTAAATTATATAAAAGTGGAGATAGAGGATCGCCTTGTCTAAGACCTTGTTCGATATTGATTGGCGCTGTCCGTTCTATTAATAATAACACTTGTTTCCGATCCAAAGTAAATGTTTTTTATACTTTTTATGAATGCTTGGGTAAACCCAAAACCTTCTAGGCATTTGAATAAATAGCCCCAATCAAATCTATCATAGGCCTTTTCCTGTTCAAGCATGAGTAAGCAACCATTGGTTATTTGGGGGTTTATTTTACTATTTTCGATCAAAAAATTTGTTGCGTGGATGTTGTCAAATATATTTCTATCTTTTATAAAACCTGATTGGCGTGTGTCAATCAGATTAGAAATGACTTTTTGCAGTCTATTAGCAAGTATTTTTGTATATATTTTTTCATCAGAATTAGCTAATGTTATTGGTCTATAATTTCTTAGATCCTTTAGGTCTCTCTTTTTGGGGATTAGGACAATTGTTGAACCGCCATTAATACTATTCCATTTTTTCATTTCTATCTTCTTGTTGAAAATCTCGACGAGGTGATTGGTAATAGCTTTTTTGAACTTTTTATGGAATTCAAAGCATAAGCCATCTGGGCCTGGAGCTTTATTATTGGGTGTTTCCTCAATCGCGTTTATTATTTCATTATGTTCAATATTTCTATCCAGTAACTGCTGATCCTTACTATTTAATTTTTTTCTATGTTTGAAATTAGGTCCAATTGACAAAATTGATTTATTTAGCCTTTTTTAAATAGTGAATCATAGAAAGTATGCACCACTTTACCTATTTTGTCAATGTCTGTTACTAACTCATTTTCAGTATTGTACAGCTCATTGATCAATTTTTTTTTCTCTCTAGACTTGAGAAGTCCAAAGAAAAATTTATTTGATTTCTCGTTATTTTCACTCCAATTGGATCTTGATCGTATTATTATTCCATCCAACTTTTCTTTTTTTATTTTATTATTTGCTGTTAATTGGATTTTAGCTCTGAAATAAGCATTTCTTTATTTACATTATTAATACGCCCTCTAGTATCCATTTTTAGAATAGTTTTATTGGTTATTTCTAAGTTATAAATTTTATTTTTTTGCGAAACTTTTTTCCCGAACTTTGTAAATATGTTTTTGCATTTATTTTTTATTTCAATCCATTATTCAAGAGATCTGATTTCCATTTTTAGTGCATCACTTATTTTATTGGTTATGATTTCGTTTTCTAGAAGATTAACATTAAGCTTCCAGTTTCCTTTAGCCATATTTTTATTTTCTAAACTAAGGTTTACATTAATTGTTATGCATTTTCGATCAGAAAATTCTGTTGATCCTATTTCATTTATAGTAGTGGTGTTTGCTATTTCATTTGGAATTAAAATATGATCAATTCTCGATTTGTAGGTTCCAGAATAACTTTCCCATGTATATATATATATTCATTGGGTAATAATGTAGATATAACGCTGATTAAATTGAATTGGAAAATTATTTTGCTCATATTAGATCATTCACTATTGTTTGTCTTTTTAGTGGGGAACCTGTCTTCATATTCATTTTCGACCATGTTCAAATCTCCCAATAATATTAATTCTTCGTTTTCATTTTTCGTGCTTATTAATTTTTCATTCAAAAATTCCAATAAGATTCTTCTTTCTTTTTTGTTATTGGGAAAGTAAAGATTAGCTATCTTTAACTTATTTTTATTGGTTTTAATTAAGTTTGTGATATTTATTCTCCCTTGAAAGAAAATGTTGTTTGTTATAGTGTAGCTATTATTATTTATTATGGTTGCAGTGTGTTTTTTCCAGATTACTTTGTTGTCCCAGTAGTTGGACCAAAATATTTTATCTTTTTCTTTAATATTTATTTCCTGCAGGCAGAAAATATCTTCTTTAACTATTGTTTTAAATAAGGAAAAAGTCGATTTTCCTTTTCATTGTCTGCTATACCTTTAACGTTAAAGGTGGCTATTGAGGTAATTTTATTCCTACTCATGTTTTTATTTATTGTTTAGTATTCGATTTATTTATTTATTTTTGTATTTTTAGGTTCAAAGTATGAGTTATTCCTCGTCCATCCCCTCCGGTTTATTTAACTCGACTTCCAGTGTAGTATTGTCAACACTGCCTACACTATTCTCGAGTATGCTAGTTTGCTTGAGCTGGGTTTTTTTCTATACCTAAGTCACCGTTGTTTCCCAGGTTAACCAAAGCCTCTACAGATTCTTTTTCTCCATACGAAATCATCGATTTTGGGGTTAACCCTTCCTTAAGTCTGGTAAAATAATTCTCGGTAATATCTTTTTCGCCTCTTTTTATCTTATCTTTTCTTTTTTTAACTTTTTCTAGCTTTTCTTCAAGCGTTGTTTTTTTAAATAAAGTTTTCCTTACCCTGCTGACATTAATATTATTTCTGCAAACACTTCTTATAGGTTCTCTGACTAAGCTCCGATCATATTCCGAAAGAGTAGGTAAGCTTTCCACATTTTTATCAATTATTTTGAATCGAGGAAATTCGATTCCATTAACCATACTTTTTAACTCATTTTTATTTTGTAGGGTTATTTTAATAATATTGTCATCCTTTACGATAGGTGCTCTGCCGCTTAGTTCGGCTTGAACTGAAAAAGGACTAATTTCTGGTTTTAAAATTTCTGTTACCAACTCTGTTTTTTTTTTTCCCTTTTCTGTTTTATCATTTTTTTTTGGAATCGGTATTCATTACTTCTATAAACATCTTTTTAATATTTTTTGAATATTGACTCTTGATCTTTTTAGTTTTTTTTCGTTTTTAAGTTTTATTTCTGGACATTCATATTTCCAGTGTGTCGTATCTTTGCAATAGATACATATTTTTTTGCCTCCACTCCGCTTTAAAGCGACTTTGACATCGTTGATGATTATTATGTTAGGGATTTCATTATCCTTTTTAGTTTTCAAAAATTATTTTGATGCTCTCTGATGGGTAAGAGTTAAATTTGGCGTGTTTGAGAGCCGTTATATCAATAACCTCTCCTATATTGCTTAACACCTCGTAGGCTTTTTGGACAACTTCCCATACACTAAGCCCATTATATGATGGCAGTGTTATAAATTTGTATTCGTCGCTATAATTTACTGTTTCAGCGAATTCAATAGTTTTGTCTGCAAATTTGATTTCTTTTGTTTTAACTATGTGTTTACTATTTTCATCTTTAAATTTTAGAAACAAAAATTTTCATTTATTTTCGGTTTTAAAGCAGGGTTGAATCTCTCCAATTTGGCCGAGAATCTCCTCAATGATGATATTGATGTCTACCTTGTACTCGCTAAGCCTACATCCTAATTTAAATGGTGTACCACCCATACAAATTATCTTTTTGGCTTTTGGTTTGATAACGGAGACCATCATAATGATAGATATGTATTTTTGTTTTTATATATAATTTTTTTATACCCTTAGGCAATGTCTTCTGGGGGCTTCAGGTTAGTTGATGCCACTTTTTCCCAGCTACGGGTGTCGAGTGGTTGGGTACTAGCAGCGCTAGTTTCCATTACGCCTTGTATTCGAGAGCGAATTTAATTACTATGGTAAAGTTTATAACTATTGACTTGTACTTATTTAAAATAAATAACCGAATCTTATTGGCTGTTCAAATTTTTATTCTTCGAAGTAGAAGAGAGAGAGTCTACCATATATATTACTTAGATTCAATAATAATTTAATAACCAGACTAAATAATTTATTGACATATTCTAATTTATCAGCAAATTATAAATCGATGGCAAATAATTAAATTGGTATTTTTAAAGAGTATTGAACAGGAAAAGCTTGATAGCTAAATTAAAAAAGTTTTGATTCATTTAATTTTTAAGAAAAAAAAATTATTTGGTGGGTTTTTTTGGAAAGCCAATGATTTTGACAATTTCAAAACTAAAATATTTAAATTGAACTGGTTTGGTTTCCTAGTTCTTTTCTATAATTGTATTTTTTTTGGACTATTATACTAGATAGCTGAGTTCAAAAATAATACTAATAATATATTTATCAAGATTCGTTCAAATATTGGTTAGGAGAAATCATATATCAGATTTAAAATTTACATATAAATCGCTTTCTAATCAAAAAGGTATAATTTTTTAATACAATTTAGATGAAAAGGGTTTTCTGCATTTTAAATTTAATCCAAATCCTGTGAAATAAATGCAAGTTTGTAGCTGAATTCCAATATTTTCACGCGAAAAGCTATTTAAAAAAAGTGATTTTCTACTCGCATATTATTTATAGAGTATCTTCTATTTGGTGTAGATTTTAATAAGCCAATGATATGATGGGCCTTTTAATTTGATTATTTTTATTTAGTAATGTTGATAGGATTTTGAAGGTGAAAAACAGGTTTACGCCTATATAATGCAAGTAAAAAGCTAAAGCTTTTATATTTGGGATATTCTTAGGCGAAGTAGAGCTTATTTTCTTCGAAATTCTATTTGCTTATTTTTATTTGGTAAAGGTATTGGTTGTATCAAATTATTCGCTTGATGAATTTTCTAAACTGATTTAACTCTTTCAATGGCGGTAGACTGTTTTAGATCTACAAAATAAAGCCAATTGTGTTCAATAAAAATAGTTTAATTCCGAGTCTATATGAACTATTGGTTTTTTGTTGAATAATAGCGAATAGTTAATTTCATTATTAATCAAACGAATCAATAAATTCATTCTTTCAAAGAGCGTTGAGCAGGAAAGGGTTAAAAATATAACTAACGTTGCCAAGTAGGAAAAACTTAACAGGAGAAGTTCCACTCCTCGAAATAATTCCCTATTTATTACTTTGTATCTAAAGCGGGATTTTATTGGCGAGAGAAACAAAAAATTGCAATTCATCGTTTTTCGGAATGAATGTTTAGATAATTAAATCATCTATTGGATTTAGTAATAGTGTGAACGTGAAAGCATAGTTATATTTAATCTTTTGTGTCTAGCCAATAATATTTAAGATGAGAAATACAATAATATGAAACATGGAGAGCCCTATAATCATTGTAATAATTGCGTGGAGCTTTCAAGTTGGTTATTATTTAGCCAATTAAAATTAATAAAAAAAATTGGTTTTGAAAAAAATAAATAAAACGCTAACTAGGGTTTGCAGTTAAAATAATATTTTATTTCATGTATTTACCCAATAAAAAAATTTACAGACCATAGATTTGAACATAGTTGGTAGATGAGTGGTGCATGTTATTGACTGCTGGATTTAGCCATTAGTAAGATTTGTTAAATCTTAATTTTAGCTGAATTTGCCAAATAAGGTATCGCCAAAATTAAAGTACCTAATTTTCATATTATCAATTATTAAAGCCATATAAACCCCATTTTAAAATTATATTATCGGAGCGTATGGTTGAATTTTTCAAGACGGAGAGCAACTTACTAAATTTTAGACAATTATAATTTTTTTAGGAGCTAACATCTAGTCAGCATATTTATAAAGACACTATAATTTTGACATCTTGAAGAAAGACTAAATACGATTTCAGGGAGTAAATTAGGAATTAAAAAAATTTCAGATTTTAGGTGGGAATTCTATTCTTATTTTGCTTTATTTATTTGATTTCAGAAAGCTAAGAGGGAGTTCAGCACAACAATGAATAATACTATTGAATCATTTGTTCCTATCAGGGGCGCTTGACTTTTTTTGAGCTCCAAAGTTATCCAACCAAATGACAATATGATAAATTAGTATACGATCATAATATATTATTGGTAATTAACATCAATGCAGCCAATAACAAATAGCTAACATTTAGCTTATCCAATTATGATTTATAACAATGGTTAAGAATGTTAGCCCCAGAAAGGGTTAATAGCTATTATTTGCAAATGGCTAATATTTGTATGTGGTATATATTCTGTTAGCTACAGTTGTGCCAGCACACTAATGAAAAAATAACTTAATCATCAGCTTTAAACCCAGATACTAAAGTTTTATATAACAAAAAATATATGTACTGTGCGAAAATAGTAGAAAAAATTATATATTTATATTCGCTTAATCTTACATACTATAAGAAAAATAAAATCTGAGTCTATTAATGAGGCTCTAATAGTAAAGGGCCGCGTGTGGAGGTGCTTTTTTTATATTTTTGAGACTGATGAGATAAAAACAGACTATTAGCGTGCTTTTAAAGACAAAATTGTAGATTTAAAATCGAGATAATTCAAGTCATTTGTGTGTAGACTTGTATTTAGGTTATGGTATTGGATTGTTTCGGGTCGTATAGTATGAAAAAGCTTTATTCAGCAAACTGTGGTTTAAACGGAAATCTTATTCGGCTATTTGCGATAAGATAAGAGAGTCAAGTTTCGGGTGCAGATTCATCACTTCTCTTGGGAGCTTATAAATAAAATTCTTTTTTTTTTAAAGTGCAATTAAGTTTCTAATTTACTTAGTAATTATTTCCCACTCCAATTCTAACTCGGGGCTAAAATCATTTCCTTATTGTTAATTTTACCTCTAACAGCGCTGTATAAATACAGACTCAAAATCCTTACAATACGTCTTTTTTACAAAAAAAAATTAGGATTGAAAATAATTTTACAATTTATTCAAAATATACAGAAATATTGTAGCTTATATTTAATTAGCAATATAATTCTCTTATACTACTCCACCTGTACATTCAAAACACTTACTTCTATTTAACAAAAATTTTACTTTTACTGATTTGACTCGCCGATCAAAAAGTTTAAAAGTCCAGCTCGATTATATTATCAAAAAATAATTTTAGTTCAAAGTATAACATAAGTATATCCCGAAATAAAATGACTTCAGAAGCAGTTGTAGATGTTCAAATAGCTGAATCGGCCCAAGTTACTCAAGCCGAAAATAATTCCCAAAATGTCAATGGAACTAAAACTGCAATAGTATCCTTCCTCGCCGGTGGATTTGGAGGTATGTGTTTAGTAGCCGCTGGTCATCCACTCGATTTGGCAAAGGTCAGGATGCAAACAAGTAATCAATACAAGAGTGCCTTTGACGTTTTATCAAAAACTTTCAGAGCCGACGGAGTCAGAGGATTGTACCGTGGTATGTTGGCTCCACTAGTGGGAATTACACCCGTATATGCCGTTTGCTTCTGGGGATACGATTTAGGACAAAAAATTGCCAGATCTTTCTCGAAAACTGATGCTTCAACGCCTTTGACTTTCGGTCAGATTTTATTCGCTGGTGGTTTTTCAGCAATTCCAACAACTGCATTGATGACACCAATGGAGCGAATCAAAGT
>LSSN01002887.1:0-10543 GCA_001970855.1 Smittium culicis | reverse complement strand
AAACCAAGCGAGCAAGGTATTCAAATGGACATTGATGCGACACTAGAATTTCTTGATACGAACCCAATAACTAAAGGAACAAAACTGGTATTATTTGGGCAGTCGATAGGTGGTGCAGTGGCAATCGATACAGCATACAGGTACGAGAAGAAAGTATCAGGAGTGATTTTAGAGAACACGTTCACTAGTTTGCCAAATGTCGTCCAGCACGTCCTGCCAAAGATGCTGTCCGTTTTCATTTCGATGTTTGTTATTGACAAATGGGACTCAGTATCTAAGCTTGCTAAAATAACGTCAATTCCCATCCTGTTCTTGAGCGGCCTTAAAGATACGCTTGTTCCGCCCAGCCATATGTCTGCTCTCTATAAGCTAGCCAAGAAGACTAGCAAACGCCAAGTCGATATGATAGGGTTTGAGAATGGTAACCATAACGATACTTGCTCACAAGTTGGATACTTTGACGTTATCAATACTTGGTGGAACAAAAACTCTTTTTAAAAACTGCTTATTTCTCTCTCTCTCTCTCTCACTATCTCACTTTCTTCAATCTCTTTCCAGCTCTTTTGTCCCAGGATCTTCATTTCTAATTTTGTACCACTCTATCTATTACTTGTACGAATTCGTTGATATTCACATACACTATTTTTAATTTTTAGTTTTCTTCAATTACTAAAAAAAAAACATTGAAACTCATTCATATCGTACTAAAAATCAAGATTATATATACGAATAGGGATAATAGTAGATATGCACCTTAATTTGGTGATAAAGTTCGTTTTCATAAAAACAAATATATAAATTGTGTATTTTTGATGGATTTACGAATGCTTTAAAAATTATGAATAAGAGAAGTTCTGATATTGGATAAAAAAAAAGTATGGTTGTTAATAAAGGATATATTTATATTAAGGATCACTGAGTATAAGATAAATAGGAAATGAAGAGACTGTTAGGAAGTTGTAGCAGGCAGGCTTTTGGGTTCAGAGGTTTTTGCTTTGAGGTCCATATTGTATTTGCCTATCCTGATAAGCTGGATGGCGCCAGTAACGCCGACAAAGAAATTAACAGCAGCGAGCGGGTAATTCTTGGGCTTGATGATGGTGCACCAGCGCGCCCATATAAAGCCGGATACGGCGAGCGAGGTCTGTTGGCTGGTGGAGACTTGCTCGATCGGGCGTTTGAGGTCGCCTAAACCAACAAACACGAGCGACCATTTGATCAGCGGCGCCCAGAAGTGGACGGTTTTAGGGCCTACAGGCGAATTGAAGAACTGTCGGAACTTGCCGCCTGCGCCTCCGTATGCCGCACCGCTCATTATCGTACTGCTTTATTGTTATTGTTAGGAAAGGAGCGAGTTTGAAGTTTTTCGCTAGTTTGGGATGGGAGGGTATGGGGGGCAGCGGTACCTGGTTTATGAGTGATTAAATTATGTTTAGGGGAAAAAAAAGGAAGTGGTATAAAAGATAATACAGTCTATAAGCTACAAATACTAGAAACTATTAAAGAGGGAGAGAAATGGGAATCTTGTTTATTATATTTTTTTTATTGGGAGAGAAAGGGCTGGCTTTTTAAATGCAGAGTAGATTGGATTTCATATTTATAAAACATTTCCTACTGACAATTTGAGTTATTTCGTATATTATACCCCTTATTAATAATTTCAAAATTCATAGATTTAAAACTTCATTATTTATGATATTTCGAACTTTTTATTTATGGATTACACAGAAAAAATAAATAAATCGGAAAAATACATAAACTGCTAAATTTTCAAGGAACTAATTACGTTTTTTTCCCCCCATTAAAATAATTCACCTTTTTTTTATATAGTTGAAGAATATTGGTTTTTTTTTGGTATAATATTAGTGGTCTTTAAATCGAGCGCCAGGGTCCAATCATAAAGCTTTAAATATACCATCTATTTTGAAACACATAGATTCTTTTCTATACAGCTTTTTTTTTGTCAGCATTTATAAAACTTTAATTTTGTACTATTATTGTTTTCCCTCCTTTTTGCTTATTTAGCACACACACACACACAAAAAAAAAACAGCACAATAATAAGTTATACCCTTAGAAAATCTCGCATTTACACCAGATTCCTCCGCAAAAAACCCATTTTCATCGATCGTACCGTCTTCGATCTTCTTTTATTCTTCCAAGCATATAATATTAGTACTGTTTTTCTATAACCAGCAGGAAACAATAGCCACATAATCCTCAAAGGAAATTATTTCTTATCCCAATATCTAAAATAGCTCTTTTGTAACCCAAAATGGAAGCTAAGCTCGACGAAATCATACTCAAAATGTAATATATATATATATATATCTTCCATCACATATCCAATCCCTCCCCATAGAATATTTCTTCCCACTTAAAGTCTTATTTTATACTTGAATCTAAACCTATAGAAAGGACCAAGATCCTCTAGTAACAGGAATAATAATCGTTGACAGTGCTGGTTTATGTCTATCATGTAATACCCATACTTGCTTTCTAATTTTATTCATAGCCATGATCACTAATTAAATTATTTTTTTTTCTTTTCTTATACACAAAGATTGGGGTAAAGTCGATCAAGGTGCCTCAGGCCTAATTCTCTCCATCATGAATCGCGCTGAAAATATCCTACCCGAGTACATACCCGTCGAAGACATCCCTTCAATAATTATCGATTCTGATATACAGTATTTTATCTATCAACATATTTGCTCACTATTGTCTACTATAATTAACTTTAATCGTTTTTTTCTAAATTTGATTTCTAGAAAAATTCTTATTAAAAGATGCGACTCTTGGGCTGTCGGAATATTCAAAGCTAAACATAGAATCGACCATCAATCTTCATAGGCCGAATCAGTATCCATAACCCATTCCTTCGAGAAAAAAAAAAAAAAACTATACATATTATCAAGCCTGCCATAAATTCCTAATTCCCTCTCTGCCTCCTTTTCAAATCTTTGTAATTAATTAATTAAATTTTATTTATCTTTTTGATCGGAAAACTTGTATTTAACATTCTCACATCCCTAATCTCTTCCCAAAAATAAATACTTTAATATATAAAACTGTAAATGCTCGTTTTTCATTATAGTTAAATCTACGAATAATTTGCTATTTAGAATACTCTGTAATAAAAAAAAAAGGCATTAATTTTTGATTTCCAGTGTTGGATTTTTTTTTATAAATAGATTTTAATAAGAGCAAAAAAAAAAAATAGTAATAATGATGATAGATAATGAATGTTTAGGAAAAAATATTTTGATTATTGATCGATTTTGATTAGCGTTATTGTGCAGTCGCATTGTTTGAACAGTTTCTCGCACGAGTTTCCGCTGAGGAAGTAGCTGATTCCTGATTTTTCAGGTTTGCCGACAACAAGCAGATCAATCGACAGCTCGCTAACTTTCTTCGCAATCTCAGTGCCAGGATCGTCCCCAGCCACGCTGATGGCTCGAATGACGTACCCAAGACCCTTAAGTTTGTTACCGTATTTAGTCAAAATCTCGTAGCTTTCTGCCTTGAACGTGTTGTTCATGTCCGTCTGTCCCGGAATGAACTCGTCCATCCCGGTGTACCCGCTGTTCTCGTTCGATTTGCGCACGTGCAGCAGGATAACCAAATCGCTGCTCTTGTTAAGAACCATCTTTATCGACTTGTCCACAACCTGGCTGCTCGACCGCTCGTTCCCAGAAACGCACACCATCACCACGCGTCTGATCTCAAGCCCATCGCCGCTCCCAACAGCTGCAGCTTCCCCGCCATACCCGCTTTGGCCACCACTTATCTTGTAATTCATCAAGTTCATCCCCCCCATATTTATCTTCGTCTCCCGCTCGTCGCTCGTCACACCCGTAACCGACTCGAGAATCTCCGCTTCGATCGCTGATGGTGCTGGGTTGTTTCCCACATGTTCCGGGAACCCTTCAAGCACATCGTCTGACGATACTACCAACGACCCCTTCCTAGCATCCTGTCCTCCCTTCTTTTTCATTTCGTCTCTTCTTTTTTTAATTTTTTTCCTTTGGCAATATATTTAAATACCTCTCTTTCAACTAATTTAATCAATTCAAATAAAAAAAATGCTAATGGTTTTCCTTTTTTTTTTAAAAAAATCCTTACTTTTACACTGTTCTTGATATATATATACCTTGTCTTTTTTTTTTTCACACAGCCCAAAAAAAATTCTTTAGTATTGCTTATGTATGAAAAGTAAGCATTGATTTTTGCTTTAATACAAAAATCATTCAAACAGTTCAAGTTTGCCTATCATTTTTTTTAACTTTTAGCTCACTACCAAATCCCGTTCTAGATATTTTGCTCTAGAGCTTTTATATTATTTCACTTTCCCACTTAGTATCTTTGTATAACACTCGTGATATATACCTAAAGAACATTAGATGTACTCCAGTAAACAAAAGTTGTGTATTAGGCAATAAAAAAAGCATTCCTTTTATAGCTCTAGATTTATACTTTTTTTAATTACTAATAATTAGTACATTTGAATATTGCAATTAAATTATTCGTTCATGTTCCGCATTTACCTTCATCTACCAATTAAATGCTCGCTTAATGTTTTAAATAAAAATCTAGAAAATTAGAAATTGTTAAATCTTATATTAACCAAATTTCTTTTTCTTTTTTTCTGAAAAGTCGATATTAATGCATACTATTATTTCTATTATAAATTTAAAAATAAAAAATACTCAATATCATGATGTAAGAAAAAAAAAATTATATTAAAGAAACTTCAAAGATGATCGAAAAAAAAATTAAAAACTAGGCTCTTTGACGAATTAAATTATTTGGAATACTGGAAAAATTAATTATACTTATTAGCTTTAATTATGTTCCAATTTTTATTTCCATTAAATTCACATTTCTTTATCAAAAATTTTTTATTTGAATTTATTAAAATTTTTGTTTTATGTAACCTAAAACTCTTATAACAACAAAGTATAATTAAATAATTATTATTTAATTTAAGCAAGTTGAAAAATCATAAAGATGGCAATCTAGAACCTAAATTTAAAAAAGAAAAAGGCTATTTTGTTTGTATTTTTGTCCAATCTATTTCTTGCCCATTTATTACGCCGAGACGGTGGTAAATATTTCGGGCTCTGGTAAAAGAGTCTAGTTCCAGTGAAGCTTTAGCCAATCGCTCTTGGCACTCGTCACGCTTGTTGTGCAACTCTAGCTCAGTACGAATAGCCTCTTCCTTTTTCGCTTGGTTGCTAGTGGCAGAATCGCTTGTTGCTGCTGTTGTGCTGCTGCCAGAGTCGTTATTACCTCCTGCTGCTGATGTTGGTTCCGAAAGTTGAGGTTCAGTTCTGTATGAAGCTACTTTTTTGCCAGCTGCTACCCATTCTTTAGTTATCTGAATGAGTTCTTTTATAATCTCCTTTCGTTTAGAGATGGCTTCTTGCTTCAGCTCCTTGTTGGCCATAAGTGAGTTTTCCTTGGGATCTGGGAGAATATATTTGTATTCATAATCGTTTTTCCCGCCTCTTGACTTGAGAAGCTGATCTTCATCAATGAATTTCAGTAGACCATCCGCATTTTTTGCAAACTGAATTTTCTGCGCCACCGTAGCATCGATTAGCGGCTTGATCATCTTGAAAACTCCCGAGAAGAACCATGGACCGTTATTTATTATGGCAACGGCTAGGCACTCGGGATAGTATGCTTCAAGCAGCTTTAAAAACATTTTTGTAAATGGCCAATCCTAATTTATAAAGCAAAAAAAAAAAGTTATTACAATAAAATGAATTTAAAAAGCCCAATTGAAATAAAAAGTTTATAAACATTATTAAATTGAGCGAAAAAAATTAGATAGTGGTAAGGAAATGTAGTTACCATGTTTGAGTTTGAGTGGTTTGTTAGATCCATGATTAGGCAAACACGTTCGTGAGGATAGTGAAGCATTTGTCTTACAGCTTCCATAATACATATCAAGTATCTTTTTACTTGTGAGAATGATTGATCTTTTTGGTAATGTTTAGCTGAAGGAGCCCATCTAATTTTTTTTTCCAAAAAAGCAAAGATGAATTAAAAAATGAGAATGAAATGAAATAGGTAAATACAGATATATTTTAGCAGAAAAGTAAATGAAAAAGGAAAATAAGAAACTTACACGATGGGGTGTTTTAGCTTATCAACGCCGTGAATGAAAGAGGTGCCTTTAAACATCAATGAAGCATCGTTTGCAGATTCGCCATAGTAAATTATTTCATCAATGTTGTTAACAAATCTCCATTTAACTGCAGCGAGAATCATGTCCAAGGCCTTATCAACGTCCCATTTACGAGCACGCAAAAATCTCAAGACCAAAGTATCTGGGACATCCTCGCGGAAAGTTTGCCAGATGTACTCACCTAAAGTATCGTTTTCACAGATATTTTCGTACTTTACAGGGACAACAGGCTCACCGACTTTATCAGCAACGGTTTCTCCGAACTTGCAACCATTGTAAATGACTCCTTTAGGTATATCTTTTTGGGAGACTTCTTTATCGTCGGCGCTGAAAGTTTCGATCTTGATTAGTGAATTGTTTGCGCCGACCAAGTCGTTAACAGGGACATCAAATCTGTCAATTAACTTGCCCCACAGTTGCTGTAATTTGTGTCTCTCGAAATTGTTGAGGTGCTTGTAACATCCTTTTAGTTCAAGCTCGCCCTTTTCGAACTGGTCGGTGATTTTAGCAGCTTGATTAGCCATAATAATTTTTCAAATTAGATAAATATAATTAAATCAATTACAAAAAAAAATAAATAAATAAAATAGACAAATAGCTGAGCTAAAAGATAAAATAGAAAAATAAACTATAAATAATTCGAGGGAAAAATCTCCAAACTAAATTCTAATAAATTAACCCAAAATGAATATTTCTCTTTGCTTAGGCACAAGTACCTCAAGATAGCAAAGAATTATATTTTTTAATATATAATTTTTAAGGCTAAGTGGGGTGTAGAGGATAAAGAAATAAAAAAGAAACAAAATATCGTATCTATGATTTCTAAACTAATTATACAAAAAAAAAGTTTTGTGTAATAAAACCATTAACAGTAATTCGGGGCAACTTTTAATTATTTTTTTATTACTATATTTTGCTACTAAAATTTCTCCTGGGATTTATTTCGGTTTTTTTTTTTTTTTTGAAAATAAGCTACAAATTTAACAAATAAAAATCAATAAAATTTATATTATGCTAACATTATTTTTATCTAAAAATTAAGAAATTTTATTATTATGCAAACTTTATAATTATCTGAAAGTGATATTCAAATGTTATTATTATTTATTCCTTTAATGTATGATATACCTTTGAAAGAGTCTATTTTAAAATTCTTGATTCTATACACGCTTAATTATTTGAGGAATTCTTCACGAAGAGAACAGGTTTAACTCGTAAGAAGTTACAGTTAATAAAATTTCATATTAATTTATTATCCTATAAATAAAATATCTTTTTATTTAATTTTTTTTAGCAAATAACACTTACTAAATCAAATAAATAAATAAATTTCCTTTCTAATTCAGTCAGTGATAATAACAGTTTTAAATTATCTGACAAAACAATATTATGCTGCAACAAAGTTTCTTCTTCGTTTAAAATATCACATTTAGCATATAATTCTTGTTTACCTGTTACAGAGCGCATATTGATTTAATTTACAATAAAAAATCATCTACAGTTTTTATAAGCACATATGCTCTTATTGAGCTAAGTATTTGGTTATCAAAAACAATGTTCATTTGAACCCTTTTATAACAATTTTATATTTATTCCTTCCTAGATCCAAGAGCATAATCAGAGATATTCAAGCTCACAGCTATAAAAAAAATCTCATGAATTAGATAAATTTTGAATTATTTTCTATCAAGCAATACTGATTAGATAAACTGAAATCACCTATCGTATATTAGTAAAGTATAATTAATATAGCACAGCAGCTCAAGCATCTCTTTATACACGCAAGAATAATGATATTTAAAAAGTAATTATCTTTAACAATTCAAATTCGCTGTTATAAATATAAGGCTTTAGAAGTGTATTTTAGTGCAATTATGTTTAATTATTTTTATAAATACATTAAATATCATATAAACCATGATTTTAAGCAATATGTAAATTTAGATGGACTTTTTAGTTACTATGAAATATTATAAAAGTATAATTAATTATTAGATCATTAAACCAAATAATGAAATTCCTGCTAACAATACGAAGTTTCTATTTTTATATAATTCTTAATCGTCTGAATAATTCAACATCTATATATTGTTCTATTTATATTAAAATCTTGAAATTTGATACTGTTAAAAATGTAAAGTACATTTAATTCTCCGAGATTGGTGACCGTTTAAATAGCTTCTATTTCTCATAATAGGGGACTTGTTAAAATATTAATAAAAAGTATTATTTTTGATTCAAATTCAATTACCAATAGCTTTCAAGGTATAACATTTTTATCATCTCCAAGTCTAAATAGTATAAAGGAGAATATTTATATTTTCTTAAATTATTTAAATTTAAAAAAAAGTCTCAATATTGAAGTTTTACAAATCAAAAATTAAATAATTGGTATATATAATCAGTATAATACAACAATATGCAAAAAAAAAGTTCGAATGCTGTTTGTAAATAGATTCTTCACAATTTCATATGCCAACTCCAGATATTTTAGTCAGCATTAAACAAAGTTAAATTTTATAAAAAAAATCTTTTTTATCGAAAATTTTGAATTAATAAAGCTTTTTTTTCAAGGAAATTATCAAATTATAAAGATAATTATAAGAATACTATGTGTAAAAAAAAAAATCTAATTAAAAATTTTTTTATTCCAAGCTATTAGCTTTAATACCTCTATCAATTTTCCTATAAATACTTTTTAACTATATTGCTTTTTAACAAGTTCATTACAGTTTCTAAATATATAATTTAAAAGTTTTTGGTTAATTACTAAGATGATATCACATCAAATACAACTTGGAATTGTGTAATGTAATTAAATTGTTAGGAAATACAGGTAAGACGCAGATAGAATAATTGTTAATATTTCCACAGTTATCTAATAGTTATAACTTTCAGAGCAAAAATATCTGGCCATTAAAACAGTTTTCCAAGAAAAATATTACGAATAACAGCCTTGAATTAAACTTCAAAAAAATTTTATCTCATAAAAATATTGGATAAATAAAAACTATTTAGAAATTTGATTGCTTGTCAATGGTCGCGACAAAAATTAAAGGAAATAAGACTTTAAAGGTATATAAAAAATGTACTAAGGTCTGAAGATTCGATTATTAATCGATTTTAAAAATATGGGAAGGGCTATATTTGGTTATTAACTAGTACGACTCACCAAAAACATAGCATAAAATTGACATCTCAGGCTGAAGGTGGATCATAAATTTTATGAAGAAGTTTTTGATCATTTGGTGTCGAGATCACAACCAAAATATATTTTCTGTTAATGATGAAGCTTATGTTAGTATATTAAATAAGAAACTAAAATTGTTCATAAATATTAGCAACTTTGATTTAAATATATTAATTTTTCAACAAAAAAACTCCTGAGCACATAATGTCAAAAAAAAATGTCATGAGGTAAAAAAAGGCTTTGTTACGCTTTTTTTTTGCTGCCGCAGATTTCAGATCACAACAAATTTGAAACTCGCCTATTAATTGTTAAAATCAATAAAGTCACTATCTCAATAAACAATTAAGAATTAATCAATGGTAAAAAAAATGTCAATCATAATGTAATTAGGATTCAATAGATAATTTCAAAAGCAAGTAGCTTCCTTGCAAGATGGGATAAAAGCTGTATTAAAATTAAATATGTATGAATTATTTTTTTAAAAAACTAGAATTTATCCTAGTTTTTAAATTATATTAGTTTTATACTCTATAATTTAATAGCTATAAGAATAATAATTATTGAAATATTTCATTTTGTTAAATGTAGTATACCAATTAATTTTTATTTAAAAATTTTATCAACATTACTGAAAAAAACATAAAAATTCGAACACTTTTATTATAAACTGTATATTACCGATTTCTTGAAATCATAGTTTCAGGGTCAGATAAAAGAAATTTAGGTCAGCCAGTTTACGATATTTCCAAATAATCCAACACACAGTCCACTAGCAGATCACAAAACTATTTTCGCGATTTTTTTACCAAATTGAGTGATGATGATGTTCTGGATGTATGAATTTAGAGTGCATATTTTTTAAATACGTCACGAGCACCCGGTTATGCTCGATTTGCTTCAGATTTACTCCATGACTGCTGATTTACCGACGCTGGAAACCATTCAGATTTCCTTGTCGATTTCTGACTGTATGGGCTTGCACCTGGCTTCGCTCATACCAAATGTCTCCCCATCGTAACATCAAATTAGCATCAATACCTAATTGATAAAATTTAGACAGCGTATACAGCCTTCATGACCTTGATCTTGTTGTTCTTGATAGTTCCAGATACATCCCACTTGTTATTCATAATATAGCCCAAGTAGGTGTACTGGTC
>LSSN01002886.1:0-20171 GCA_001970855.1 Smittium culicis | reverse complement strand
TTCTTCACACCCGATTGATTTATAGAAGTCCTCTTCAATGTGTGGCATTATGTCTATAAGCCCTTGAGGTACTTTGAGGTCTACGATTGGTGGTCTGGTAACGTAATTTTCGTCAACCTCCTGCATATCCACATCTCTCGGGAGCGCCCTCTCCTTTCTTAATTCTTGGACTTCCATTTTTAAACCATTTATTAGCCCGGCTAGGCTATTAAAATCGATTGTATCCGACATTGGATTGAAAATTGGTTTGATAAAGATAAATATTATGACTATCTTTTAATTGCTGGTAGTGTACCTTTGCGAAAGAAAAGATGATAATATATCACAAAGACGTACTTCAGTTCACATTTTATACAAAAATTTTATTCATTTCAAGTTTAAAATATCTATTTTAAACTAAAGTAATTCTATTTTTAGATTTCATAAAAATGTATAATTTGTAAATTTCGATGTTTTAATAATAAAGATGATAACACTTAATATGACCCCATCCAATGACGTATAATCATTTTAAGCTGTTATGATATTTATGTTTAGAATTGTATCCAGATTAAAATTTGAAAAATTAAAATGATGAAATTTCCTCATATAATTGTTTAAAAAAAAACTAAAAAACACTGTTTTTAAGGGTTAAATATATATAATACTATTAAAATGTTATTTGAAGCGTAATTTAATTATATTTGGAATCATTGTTCGGTATCTAGTTTTAGCAACAAAATATATTAAAGATTTTTTTTGAATAAATTTAATTAGTTTTGAATTTTAAATAGTGAATTGGTTATTTTAATTGGATGCTAATAGAATATAATAGTCTCATATTAATCTATTATAATATTAGACCAGCTGGAAAAAAATTTTTAAGTATTTTTTATTAAGATTAAACAGTGTAATTCAGAATGTTTAATGTTTTTTTTTTAATGACGATGTTATACTAAAAAAAAATTAAATAAACATAGAAAATTTTAATGAATTGATTGGATTTTATTATTTATAAATATATTTAAAATCTATCATTTTTATCAAGTTTATTTTGGTTATTTAAAAGCTGAGTAAATTAGAAAGGTTACAAAAATATTAATTTAATATTTTATGAATATTTTAAATTCAAAGAAATTTTAAACGGATTAGAAATTTGATTTAAAATGTTTAATTGGGGTAATATAACTTGTACAAATCTTACATAACTCAATAGCTATATTAATATATAGACTTTTATTATGAGTAGTAAAAATATTAAAATTTTTTTGCTTCTATCGTGGATAAAAACAAAGAAAATTATGATATTAAATTATATTATTTAACAAGATAGGAGGGTAGAAATAATATTTATTGAACTTAAAATTAAAAACGGTAGGAATTTTTTTTTATATGGAATTTTTTTGGCAAGATAAACAATAGAGATTAGTAAATATTTATTGAAATATAAAAGTTATGTAAAGAAATATTTACTCTTTATAATGATGAATTCGCGAGATTCTTATAATTTTTTTTTTTTAGCGGGCGAGATTCTTATGAGAATACGAATTTTTTTTTTAGAAATTTTATTTTCAAAAGTAAACTAAATGTAGTTATTGGTTATAACATTTATTCCAATTGAGTTATTTTCTGATAGAATTTAAAAATAAAAGTAAAATCAGTGATGGAAAATTATAATACAAAAACTTCCCATCATCGAAACACTTTTAATTAAATATATACATGAATGTAATGTACAATTAAATAAATTTTAAATTATAATTAATACGAAAGAATTAAAAAAACCGCTGAGATCTGACGTAAAGTGTATTAAATGAGAGGTATGAAAATAAATTCGAGCGTTGAAGAAAAAAAGAGGGCAGATTGGCATAAAGAAAGAAAATATATTTGGGGTTATAAAATATAGTTGGAGCTTTTTAGAAGCGAAAGGTTAAAGAACGAGTGAAAATAAAAAGATATATTGGTTATCTAATGGGAAGGGGTGTGTGTGTGTGTAGATAGGTGATTAGCTATAGAGTGGAGAAGAAGGTGATGGAGTCTTCAGAAGCTTCTGAAAGGGAGGCAGAAGCTTGGCTACGGTCGTCTTTCGAAAAGTATCTAATGAGAGAATCTTTTGCAGCCTGATGAAAAAGAGAGAATAAAGTGTACATATTGTAGAATTAATAAAGATTATTAGATAAAATAATTGGATAAAGTTAATTGAATAAGTAAAAAAAACTATAAAGTAATAAAATGCGATAAAAAAAAAGAGCGTACATTGGATTCTGCTAGTTTAGGAGAGGAGCCAAAGCCTAGAGAGGAAAGTGATAAGAAAGAGTAGTTATAATTAGAGGGGCTAATGAGAAAAATTGGAGTTGGGTGTAAATGGAATATGAAAGGAGTAAATATTACCTTCGCCAATTTTTTTAGAGTCAGCAAACAAACCAACCAAGTAGCTAGGAGTTGAAGTAAACCGGGTAGATTCCTTTAAAATTCTAATGGGGAACGTGTGAAAAAAAGTGTAAATAAAAGGTAAGATTATTATAATGATTTTGAGAAGAATGAAGAGCAAAGTACCTAGAGAGTAGCGGTGTTAAGTTTTTGGAAGAAGCTATGGATAGAAGCTTTGATTTAGGGTTGTCGAGGTCTAGAACGAGATCGAGATCAATTGGGGATGGAAGTAAGTGATTTTGGATAAATTTGTGAGCAGCGAGGGCGCCTTGATCAGAGTAGATAGCACCGATGAGGGCTTGGAAAGATTTTCCAAGGACTTTATTTAGACCTTCGTAGTTATGAGCTGAGCGATTATTTGAAGGGGGATTCCAGAGGATGTTGTTTTGGAGGTCAAATTTTTTAGCAAATTCAGCAAGCTTAAATAAGCCAAAATGGGCTTGGTGCAAATCTTGAAGTTGAATGGCTGATAGGTCGGAGTATTTAGACAGTAAAAAGTCGGCGATATAGAGATTGAGTACCTTAGTTCCTATTATGAAATATAAAGTATACGGAGAGTTATTAAAAGACAAGTAATTCTTAGGTGGTTTAAAAGTAAGAGGGATATATTAGCAAAGAGAGTTAATTACCGATCCATTGTAATCTTTCGTTAGTTGGGACTCTTGCGTGGTCAAAAGACTTATGAGTTAAAGCTTGGGATAGAATTTGAAGATTATTGAAGGGAATATCCAGACGAGCTTTTAATAAAGAAAGCTGCTCTTGGGAATGTAAGGAATTTAATGAAGCTTTGGAGGAGGTAGAGTAAAGGGCTGAAGCTATGGGAAAAAAATAATTTAGGAGGGGGGGCGGGTGAAAGTGAGTATAGTAGTTTTGCATAATAAATAGATTATAAAAAGATGAGTAGAGGGGTACCAGAAATTAGAGATCTTTGAGGGAGAGCTTTAAGTATGAGAGAGGCTTTGAGCATTTTAGAAGGGATTAGGTTGTAAGGGGAGGGAAAAAAGGACGGTGCTTTATAATATAAAAGATTTTAGTTGCGATTTCAGCAGTAAGTAATTGATCGATATCAGCTGCGAGTAAGTAATTAAGCGATATCAGCAGTGTTGAGGCTTTGGCAACATAGAGTTAAAAAAGTTGGAATTTTAGTTACTGAGGAATTGTAAGTTTTGGTTCTGATCTGATTTTGATAGATAACAGCCAATAATAGTCAAGCTGAAAATTTTTTGCTCAAATTTTGAAATTATTGGATAGATTAAAATTAACGTTAAAATGAATGACTATTGGGCAGATTAAATTGAGTTAATTGAAGTGCTGTTATTGGTTGAATTTTATGTTGCAGCAAAGATTATGTATAAATTATATGAAGGCCATATTTTTTAAATGCAGCTAACATACATTTTTAGATATAAAGGCTCTTAATTTTTATGACGGTTTATTTCTGGCAAATGCTGTAGAAATTAAGGCCAATAATCGTACGTTACTGTTTTCAGCTTGAAAGTAGACCAGTAACTATGTGCTAGTATATTTTATGTAAATTTAAGCCAATAATATCAATGATTTAAAAATTGTTAAACAGATGGCCAATAGCTCGATGTTTTGGATATTGAGGATTTATTAGAATTATATTTTTCGGAGGAGACATAACCCTTTCCCGTTCAACATTCTTTAAAAAAATCAATTTATTGATTCGTATGTGATTAATAAGCAAATATATTATTTGCAGTTATTTTAAAATATACCATTGTATCTTGACCATTTCCCGTCCAACACTCTTTAATAATATCAATTTTATAATTTGTTTATAATTTATAAGAAAATTTATTATTTGCTGCTTTTCAACAATAAACCAATGATCGACTGTTTCTCTGGGTGAATTTATTTTCATTGAACGCAGTTGGGTATATCTGGTGGGTCAAAAATAGTTTACTGCCTGGGAAAGGGTTAAGGCCTCGGGATTAAATTATTATAATCGACCACAATTGGATATATTTAGAGGATCAAATAGTCTACCTCGCGTGAAACGGTTAAGCCACACAATCCTAATGTGTAATTCTAAATGGTAATTTTAAAGCCAATAAAAACAAACAAAATAAATGAACTAATAAAATTTTAGTTGATAAATTGCAAATTACAGCTGTGATACAGGATTTTGCATCGCGATTTTATAAAAGTTTCGTACGAATTTCTAAAACGCGCAAACGAGTTTCTAAAATTAATTTTCGTGACGCGTTTAAAAAAAAATCACCCTAATTATGTAATTACAAACTAAAGTCATTTCCAATTCTATCAAACGAATTTCCAGTCTGCTTAAAGTAAATTCTAATCGCCCCAAACGATTTTCTATTTTTCTCAAAGTAATTTCCAAATTTTTATATTGTATACACTAGCTCTTAAAAATTAGAAATTTATGTAATCAAATTAAAATAATTAAATTTTAACCTTTATTCAAATTATAAAAATATCAGATACTAGGATCTGTTAGTTCAGGATATCGATTAACTAGAGCAGTGAAGAAGATGAGAAGCAGGAGATTTTTTTTCAAATATGTTAAATATTTTTTGTAGTCTATATAGGTATTTTTATTTTTATATATTTATATTAATAAAAAAAACTATGAAATACTTGTATTATTTTCAAATACTTTATTATTATAATTATTTTATTTTATTATCGTAAAATATTTATCATTAATTTAAGCTTCAGATGTTATAATATATTCTAAATATATCACAAAAAGATGTAATTTATTAGTATTTTAAAAAAATGGCATATAAAACTACGAATAACGAAGGAAAAAAATAAAATTATTGATTATAATCGAGAAAAATCGGCAAAAGATATTCCAGAATGCATCAAAATTAAAATTTGGCCTGTTTATAAAATAATAAATGCGTATCAAAATATTTCAATAATTGATTCTATTACAAAAGAAAAATCAATAAAAAAATTAACGAAAGAGATAGAAAATTTTATTTTAAACCGAATTGACAATGGTTGTGCTCTACGATTCGACGAGTTTAAAGAAAAATTATATGAAGAATTTGTTATATAGTTATCGAAATCTACGATCCAAAAATGTTGCACCAGATTTTTTTACAATATCAAAATAATTAAAAACATACCAGAGAGAAGAAAAATCAAGAATAAATAAATTTTCTGAATTTCTGAATTTTATTTGCAGAGCTTTTTTTGATGAAGTTGGATATTCAGTATCAATGCGACCATTATATGGAAGATAAAAAAGAGGATCATCTTCAGCTGCTATAACAAGCTGAATACAAACAAGAAATATTTAAACTTATTGCAAAGTCAATAAAAATGTGTATAAATATTTCAAGCCAAGAAAAATAGCTTAAAATTCGGATACTTTCAAATTATACATTCAAAAATTGATTTTTGATCTATATAACATAGGCGTAACCCAATTAATAATTCTAATTGATAACGTGGCTATCTATAAAACTTTAGCTGTAAGAAAATTTATAGAAAATACAAACTTTAAATTGATACATTTGCCTCATTAATAGAAATTTTAAACCCTATCGAAAATTTAATTTCTAAAGTTAAAAATTACGTCAAGCATGCAATGATTAAAAATGAATCTGGAATATTTGAAATAATAAATCAAGTATTTGATAGTGTCTCTATGAAAGACAGTTTCAGATATTAAATGAATATGATAAGCTATTTGATGATGTCGAACAGGAGAGAAATAATTCAACTGTAATTATAATTTTTTATTGATTATTTAAATTATTTTAAAATAATGATAAAAATTAGCTATTGTTATTTTTATAATTTATTTTTTTATAAATTAAAAAATCATAATATAATATTAATTAAATAGTACTAATTAATTAAAAAATATATTTTAATTATATATAAAACTGAATCAAATATTTTAGAAAAGATTTATTATTATAAAAAATTAATTAAAAAATTTAACAAAAGAAATAATATTTCAAAAAAATGTATTATTATCGAGGTTTAATTTTTTGTCTTAATTATCGATGTTGATTTTGATTTTATTGTTAGCATTTTTATGTCGATTATAATGCCAAAAGTATAATTTAATTCAAAGAAAATTCTATCATAAGTAGAAACAAAAAAAAAAAACGCGAGAAAAAGAATGGAAGGAAAAAAAGAGTGTGTAAAATAAAAGCGAGAAAAAATAATAAAAAAAACGAATGAGTGAATGAGCGAAAAAAGAATGAAAAAAATGGTAAATAATGGTAAATAATAATATAAAATAAATGAAAAGAGAAAATCAATTTTTTTGTGGTATGGAAATATTCAATAAAAAATGTGAATTAAATAATATTAAAAGTACTAGTAGAAAAATTGTTTCAAGTTTTTGGTAATACTATTTGAAGATAAAATTTAAATAAAAATATTAAAAAAATTTTTATACCTTGGATTATAGTATTTGAAATCTGTTTATTTCAACTGGAATCGACTTTGAGATTTTTTTTAAACGCGCCACGAAAGATAATTTTAGAAATTCGTTTCCGCGTTTTAGAAATTCATACAAAACCTTTATAAAATCGTATGCATAGCCTTGTATTATTACCATAATTTCTTTAGCAAAGGCACACTACCAGCTATATAAATTTTCAATCTTTAAATTTTTTAAATAGATTCAAAATATATTCGAATTATTTAAATGATGAGTCAAGGTACTACGAAATTGGAATCAATTAACCAAAATAGACCAAATATATGACAGAATTGTTTAAAAAGGTCCTCCATGAAAAGGATCTTAGCCCTCAATCAGACAGTCTTTATTTCGCTACACTGATACCATCTATCAACTTTTATATCTATATCAGCTTACAGAAGCTATTTATTCAATCTAATCAGACGTCTTCCACATTACACTGATTAAATATGAAGGTAAATATGCAATAAAATCTCATCGTAAAAAATTTACGTGAACTAAGAGCCGCCACAGTTAATGTACTCAGCTTCAAAAATAGTAAAGGAGGTCTAAATGTGATCACGAAGTATTAAATCGGTTTTGGCACAAGATATAAGGTCAATCTAATATCTAGTTTATCTAAGAGCCAAGAGGGGCATCTATTTAATTTCTGAAAACACACAAGCCGTATTTTTCAGATCAAAAGAGCTCTTCTTTGTGGTATTGCAGTAAACAGTACTCAATAAAGCTTTGGAAATCTCCACAACGAGTTGTATCTACCAGGAATGAAAAAATAGCTCACCGAACCATATAAAACGCTAATCATGATAAGATTAAGACTTAACATATAAAAACCAAGAAACTGGATTAGAGATCGCATATCTGTAACTCAATTTGCGAGTTACAGAAATGAAGTACACAGAATTAAATCATAGAAGCTGCAGCTCCGACCTAAACAAACCAAAAAAAAAAAATCCCCGCTTAGAAAAATTTTCACGGGAATGAGCGTTGCAGGGGAAGGAGATCTCGTTAGATCCAACTGTGAGATGGCCAGTAGGGTCCCGCGCCGCAAAATTCTATCATATTTGGAGAAAACTGATAAACAGATATTTAATGTGAAATTTTTTCGAAAGGTGGTTCCATATTCCATTTCAAAATAATGAAGTTTTTTTGAAGGCATCAGAGGAGAATATAAAAAGACTTGCTTAGAGCAGGGGAGCTTCAAAAAAAGTGTTGAATTTTTCGAAAAAGAAGCCATCTTTTCTACCACTAGAGACGGAGTCGCAGCCGCTGAGTCTCCACTCTCAACTCAGAAAGAGATAAATCGTTCTAGGATCCAGAAACACGCTATCTGAAGAATTATCGTCTCTTTTTGTAAATAATGCAATAGAGGGTATGGAATAATGAAATCCGGGACTCTTCAGAAGCCTAATTAATACAAAAGACGTTACAGGGTGGCACAAGAAAGCCATAGATCTGAGAACATTTAATCTCACGCATTATAGCAAAATTTCAAGATGAAAAAATTGACTTCAAACTGATGAATGCAAAAAAAAAAAGTATTACATGATCTATTAAGATCAGTAAGATGCTTTCATAAATATACAGATCCACAAATACTATAAGAAATACACAGGGTTTTGATGAAACGGTAAAAAAATTCAGTTAATGTAGGTCCAATTTGGACTGATTGTCATCCCAAAAACCTTCACTAGGTACTATTTCTGGTACTAAATTTAACTAGAGAAAATAAGATATGTGTGTCAAAATATTTGAAAAACCTTCTATTTTTTGAATATTAAAAGAAGGTATGCACCCAAAAAAACAGGCCTGATTTACCTCAAACTGATTGGCATGACGTACAAGATCGAGGAAGAGAGACCATCAAAAATTCGCTTTCAGACGATAAGGTATTTAGGAATGCGAACTAATTTACGCGGTATGATTCTAAATTTTCCTTGAAACACGATAAAGGACCTAAGACGGGATTCCTGAAAGCTGTTGAATACTGAAAAAACATCCATAAGAGGATTTACGAGCTTTAAAAGCAAACTCCAAGCAATTAAAGCAATCCTAAATCCAGTTAGCCTTTTGATACTAAGGCTCATAAAATTAAAAAGCCCGATGTTTTTCAAGCTGGAATCATGAAATTCGACTGTAAAGTTCTGTAAGGAAAAGTGTACATTGCTTTAGATAATCATTCCTTGCTAAATCTTCATAATTTGAATCTATTAATAATCTAGCTACAATTTCTGGGTTATATTAATCAACTTTAAATTATACTAAGGAATATAGAGCCCACAAGAGGAAACAATCCTAATCGATAGTAAATAAATCTTAGAGATTTTGATTTTTTTGAGCCTCAAGGAAGTGACTGACTGATCTATACCGATTTACTACCAATTAACTAGGGAGATTTTTTTTCGTTCGGAAATTTGGGGGTACTACGTCAACATGATTACTAGAGAAATCGGAGAAAATATAGAAAAGCTGCCTATTGACCAAAAACCGCCTCAGATAATTTAATTAAATGGATTGATCCCAGGCGATTGAATGAGAAGGCTAAAAGTGCAGAAATATTTTTCAGTATCTGAAAAAAGTTCAATACACTGAAACCTATTTTTGTAAACCAAAAAGTATATCTATTTACTTCAAAGATATTGAAGAAAATCAAAGCCTACTACTTCAGTTTAATAGATGAAAAAATAAAAGAGTGAATTCTGTATCTTTCAGTTGGAAAGAATTGAGGAATGATTATTTGTGTATCCATGGGCCCTGGAATCTACAGTAGTGCAGAAGGTAAGAAAAAATCGTCAAAAAATAACGCTGATAACACCATTATGGAAATAAGTGATAATGCTTTCAGGTACTATAGATTTTTCAGTTTCCAGGCCAATTTAAATACAGGTGATTAGTGATTCCAGACCCCAAAAGCGGAAAATGAATTTTACAAAGAACCAGAAAAAAAAAAGAGTTTGATGACTTGGAGGGTCAGTGGTGAACCTTATAAGAGTAGTTTTTATCGAATCTTACAATTGGAATTGTCATTCCAAACTAACGATGTATCAAGATTAAATCCAGATAATATCATGTTCAGTCACGCCTTTTAGATTGTAATTGTTATAAAAATATATATTTGTCAGTATACGAGCTACAAGATGTTAATTAACTTGCTGAAATTGTCCGGAGGGGGGGGGGAAGCTAAAAATTCCCGTAGAGCGTGCTTACAAGACTGCACTTGTAATACTTGTAGAAAATCCTGAAGAACTTGAAAGTACTAAAAACCTTAAGCATATCTTTACTGCTATATTTGAGGCCTCGATTACCTCTTTAATCATTCTTTTAATTGATATCACAGTGGTGATAAATATAATTCGAGATTGGGGCCAAAAAGATGGAATATTCTAAAAGGATATTACGACCAAGTTATGCTGTATATTAACCGCTACAAATTTCTTAAGAGTATCAAGTATTCACCATAAAAGCGATTCCATGACATTTGTGTCAAAATTAGTTCTCAAATTAACGATTGTAGAAATAAAAAAGAAACTCCATGGGCGTTCAAACACCCGAATGCACCAAATTAGATAAATATTGATCAAGTATTCTGGACAGTATATACTTATGAGATGTATAAACATAGGAAAAAACATATTTCCAGCCCATAACCACGTGTAAAAAATAGCTATGTTATAGCAAATACATTTCCAAGATACTCATAAGGGTATTCAAAGCCATTAAAGTTGGATAATGTAACTAGATGCACTGAATAATTATCAAATTTCATAAACCGACCTCCAAATACTACAATTCGAAAGAAACGAGCAATCGGAGAAACTCTGCCATCAACTGCATGAGTTTCAATTAGCTGTATTGGCACGCACGCTTTTTGGTGAAGCTGTTCTATATTTGACTCGTATATTATACTAAGAAGAGGAACAATAATAATCTAACTGAGTCTATTTAGTCTCTGGGGGGTAACTTGATATATCTTATCATGATATATTATGTATTGGTCTTCGCACTAAAGAACTTGAATAATATTTGGAATATTAGAACTCCAAAGCAACCAGTATGGAGCTATAGCCCTTTCCCGGGCGGTAGACTATTTTTGGCCCACCAGAAAAGGCCAACAGAGTTCAACTTGAATACTTAAATTCCGAGTCTTTAAGGATTGTTGGTTTATTGTATTATAGTAACAAATAATAAACTTGCTTATAAATAATAACCGAATTGTAAAATAGAATTTTTTTAAGTGTTGGGCGCAAAAGGGATAGACAAAGTAATTAGAGAGAGCGGAAGACCAATAAGCGTGCAGAATAAACGATGAGAGTAAATTGCTTGAATATCGCAATAAGCTCATAATGGCGAGAGTGCTAATTGGTTTATTTTTTTGTGCTTTTGGCTCAATGGAATTCTTTAAATTAGAATAGGCTAAATCCATTTGCCAGAATAGTAGAATGGGCACTTAACAAGCCAACATTATTGGCAAAATTATAATTTATAGGCGGTGTAGCCTATAAAAATGGTTGTTAGATAAAAAGTACAAATCTTAGAGCCACTTTATTTTTCAAAGATGTTTTGAGCTTTGCTTTAAATCATAGAAGGCAAAAATAGTATAAACCAACTCATACACAGCCTCTGAATCCATAAGCACCCTCAAACACAATCTTACATACCTCAACACCTAGCACCTAAGTTCTAAGCACCCTCAAACACAATCTTACATACCTCAACACCTGGTACCTAAGTTCTAAGCGCACTCAAACGAAATCTCAAACACCTAAGCACCTAAGCACATAAGCGCCCTCAGACTAAACCTCAAACTCAATTCTTACACAAATAGTCGACATCAATCCTTGTAAAGTTGTAGTTTTCAGTTTTTCATAATCCTTATTCGCACTAACTCCCTTCAATAATCCTATTCCAACACTCAGTTTCTCACTACTCGCTTACCTAAAAAAAACTCATATATTCATTTATTATTGTATATCATAATACACATCAAGAACTCAGTTAACCCATCTCAACTTACCACTTACCACAAAGCAAAAAATTCCTCTTTTATATTCAAATCTCTTGCTCCGACGTAGCTTGAATATAATATTTTACAACTATCATAAATTTTCCATCTCGAATACCTCTCGACAAATTTATTAAATTTCCCTTAAATATGGACGCTTATTTAGCTCGACTCAAGGACATCGCTTCCTCCGCAACAAGATCAGCTTCCGCTGTTGCAATTGCTACCACAACAAAAGTCGTCGATTCAATTCAGGGAAAGCTTGCTCGAGACTACAGTTTGTCCCCTACCCCTTACACAACCGTAGGCTGCTGGTCCTTACATTTAGCAACAAGCCTCAAATCCGGAAAAGATGCCACTGCTTGGGTCCTAACAAAAAAAACATTAAAACAATCCTCTCCCTATGGTCAATATGGCGACGGCTCCTTCTCTGACAAGCTTGATTACCAAAACTCGCTTGACTTCTTCAAAAAAGAGGTCCCCTCTTCTTCATTAATATACCACCTCCCTTTTTTTTCCCTAAAGAATAATTATTATCAGCTTCAATTTACCTCTTCTAAAATTTTTTTTCTTAATTTTTAGGTATCCGAACTTACAAAATTACGCCACCCCTCAATGTATCCTTCTACTCTTTCTAATCACTTTTCCACCTTCTAATCAAACTCTTTTATCTAAATATAACACTTCCCTAACCTCTTTTTATTTCATAGTTTAAGGGTTATTGAACCAATAGAAGAAACTAAAGTTTCCTTTACCTTTGTAACCGAAAAAGTTCAGTATAGCTTACAAACTGCTCTTTCCAAAGCTAGAGAAAATAAAAAATTAGAGCTCGATCAAATTGAAGTACCTTTTATCTTTCATTTACCCATCTTCTCCTAATATTTTTTACCATTCGCTAACCACCACACACACCCCTCTTTTAACAATATCTTTAATCTGCGTTTTTTACTATCTACCCAAAAAATATAGACCATGAAAGGAATTCAACATATTATTAATGGGCTCGAGTTTTTACACAGAGACGCTAAAATAATTCACACCAATATTAGTCCAACTTCCATTTTAATTAACGACGAAGGCGACTGGAAAATATCTGGGTAAGTTAATATGCCATAAACTTCCTCCTTCCTCCTTCTCTTCTTTTATTACCTATTGTATAATTTTCTATTGCCCCAACCTCTTTCTATAGGTTTGGCTACTGTAAAAATTCTGGAAATCTCGGTAGCTATCGTGCATACGACTCAAACCCATCCATTCCTTATAAAGCACAGCGGAATATCGAATTCTCTGCCCCAGAGCTGATTCTTAAGGACATTGTTATTGATAAAAACGATTTGTTCTCAGTAGGCTGTATTCTTTTCGCAATTCACAATAATGGCCACTCTGTAATCCAAAACACAAATAACAATGTCCACGATTATGAAAAAAAAATTTCTAAAATCAAATCCCTTGATCTAACTTTTTTGGAAAGCGAGTTTGACACTCAGCGTGCTGTATCGTTGCTAATAAACCCCAACTATGAATCACGTATATCAATCCAAACCTTCTTAAGTAGCAACTTTTTTAATAACATATACTCAAAAACCTTATTTGACCTCGAAAATATCAATCAATCAACTCCCACTGCCCAGTCAAATATCCTTAGACAAGTAACAAAATTATCTAGCAAATATCCCGACTCTATCCTCGTCAGAAAAGTCCTCCCCAAAATTGAAATGTTACTTGGATTCACCCTAAACCTGAAACCTAGTCTCGTTCTACTAGACCTTCTCCTCGCAGCTATTTCTGCCGCCATATCAATCATCAACAAGGATTCAATCACTTCTCATTTACTAACCTCTGATAAATCCAGCCATTCGCCTGACCCTGTACCTATTCTAGCCACTTTGATGTTGAGCTTCAACTATGCTGCAAACTGTTTGGGAATAAGTGAGCTGGGGTCAGCCCCAGCTCAAACTGTCGTAATTTTTCTTGATAACTTATCCCTCATTCGTTCTAAACTTACAAACAATAGCCACTCGCTTTTTGAATCCACAGTTCTGCCCTTCTTTTATAGTCTCATCAAAAATGGGAACAACGTTGACCCCAGTATAGCCGAAAAGATTTATGTAGTCTCAATCCCCTCCCTTGCTAACGATATTGACAAGTCCACTTTATCTGACGTCTTAATCCCAAATATAATTGGACAATACAAGACAACTAATAAGCTTGTCGTTAAAATCTTCATCCTCAAGTGCTTCAACAACATTTCATCTCTATGTTCTTCTTCAATAGTCAACAACCAGATCCTTCCTGCACTGGTAAAAACAAAAAGTCGTAACTTGGATTTGGTCACCCTAATAGTGTCTCTATACTCTACATTTGCATCAAACAATAAAGCTTCATTAGATATACTTTGCAAACAAGTTATCCCACAATGCTATCTCTACCTTGTAGAAGTCCAGCTAACCAAAATTTCCCACTCTCAAATCGTTAACCAGATTTCGCTAATTTCTGATAGTATTCACAAAAGATCAGTTCCAGAATACGACCCTCAATCCACATCTAATATTGCTACCCAATCAACCTATACTCTACCGATTAATTCATCTTTTAACGAATCAAATAACTCAATCAATGAATCTTACCTAGATACAACAAATGAGCCAAAATTTACATTCTCTGAAATAATCAATAGCCAGAACTCTCTAGTAGATTTTAACCAAAAGGCTTTTAATAAAAGCTCATCCATTTCAAATTCATACAATCAACCTGCAATTCTGCCAACCCTAAACTCCAATTTTAACTCTACCGGGTCTACTCAAAACTTTGCCTCTAGCACAAATATAAGCAATAGCATGAATCCAACTACAAGTGCTAATTTTCACTCAGTCAATAGCAATTTTAATAACCCAAACAACAATCTTACCCACACGCCAAATTATACACCAAGCAATATTTCTAACAACAACATATCATCATCTGGATACTCAGGCAGCCACAACCCAAATCCTACAGGGTTAGCAAATCCATTAATTCCTACAAAAAACGATCCCTTTAGCAGTTACAACTCGAATACACCATTCAATCAAGCTAATAGTAATATCACCAGCTTTACCAAGTACAATAATATTCAGAGCAATGTCAAAACCATCAATAGTGGCGCAAATGGCACCTTTGGAGAGATCGGTTCTGATGATTTTGGTACTTTTTCATCTTATAAACAACCTGTTAATAAGCAAAAGCCTGCAGTTAACACAAGTGCAAAAAACAAAAACTTGAAAACGGATTTATCACTATTTGACCCTTTTTCTTAAACTATTCCTTCCCTTTTATAATTATTAAGCTATAATAAGAAGCATCCTATTAAATACTCTATAGCACAATATATTTAATTCTTATTTTCATCATTATCATTTACATACATACAAAAGAAAGTTTCAATTAAAGGATTAATACAAAACTTTAACTAGAGTTTTAACTTTTTTAACGACAAAAAAAAAAAAATTATTGGATGGATTTATTCGACATATATTATAGATAAAATAAAGAAAGGATTAAAAAAAAAAAGAAGGAATTATTCATCTGGGGTATTTTTGAGAGTGGCTCTGCCTGCTCTCATAATTTCATCAACAAGTAATAGGTTGGTAGCGATGATAGAGCAAGAGTTGAGCATTTGTCTAATAACTCGGTAATTATCGAATATTCCTTCTAATTCAGGATCGCAAACGGATCCTGAGGTGATGTCTACACCCAATACAGTATCTTCAGAAAAAGATTCTAATAATTCTACGATAGTTCCTAGCGGTTCGTGGCCTCCATTAAGAGCGAGAGTTTTTGGGATGATTAATAGAGCTTCGGCAAATGCTTCAATACCTAGTCTGCTAGTTCCTAAATTCAAATTATTCATCATGAATTTCTGTAGGAAAAGGTTGCAGCCGACGAAGAAGGAGCCAGCGCCAGCAACTAAGCATTCATCTTCAATTGCGTTTTTTACAGCACGAAGACCGTCTCTGACGGCGTCATTAAGCTGAGCAAGAGTGTGCTTGTTTGGGCCTTTTAGTAGGATAGTTACGGATTTAGGATTTGTGCATTCTTCAACAAAAGTGTACTTTTCTTCACCTAGTACGTGTTCGTAGACCAAGCCAGCAAAGCCAAGTTGGTCGACGCTCATGTTATCAACACTATTTAAAGCGGAACCACCACAGCATAACTGTAGTCTTTCCATGTTTCTCCTTTTGGCTCTTCTGAGAGCGTAGATGCCGTTGTTAGCTAAAATATCTAAGGACATGGGGTCAATACCTTTCTGGTTGACCAAAATGAAGCCATTGCCAGAGTTTTCGCCACTGCATGCTAAATTTTTGAGATCGACAATTTTTTTCAATTTTTCGTCGACAAATTTGCGTTCAGATTCGATCAATTTATCTCTTTGTTCAGCAGAGCTATAAAAGAAGCCCGAGTTAATTTCAGTTTTTTCGTATTCAAGAGAGACGTTTAGGGTCAAAACGAAGGCATTTTTAATTTTCTTGGGCATGTTTGGGTGTCTAGCGCCGTGGTCCATAACAAGACCTTGGACGAGTCTGCTATCAGTAGCAGCTCTATGTTGCATTTTCATGATTTCAACCATAAATAAATCGATTGGGGCGTCATCATTTTTGATGCTCAAAACAGCATCAACTACGGCTTCAGTTATTTGGTCAGCAATTTTGTAAGATAATTTTGTACGAAGGGCAGTTCTTGCAACAGAGACCAATACTTCTCTGTCAATAATTTTTTCAGTTTTGAAGGATTCTAGATACTTAATGGCTTCCTCTTTAGCCTTATTGAAGCCGTCAGCAATGATTCTGGGGTGGATTCCTTCTTCAACCTTTCTTAAAGCTTGTTTGAGAAGCTCGCCAACTAGCAAAACAACGCTAGTGGTACCATCACCAGTAACTTCATCTTGAGCAGCAGCAGCTCTTGCAATCATAACAGCGACAGGGTTTGTGATTTGCATTTCACTGAGAAGGACTTTGCCGTCTTTAGTGACTTTGATTCCGCCGCTGCCGTCAACAAGCATCTTTAAAGTGCCTCTAGGGCCGAGATTAGTTTTTAGGACGTTCTGCAAACCGATGGCAGAGCTAACGTTTACGCTTAGGGCTTGGCCCTGGCGGAGGACTTCGCTGTTTGGATTGGCTAGTTGGACTGCATTCGCCGACCTGTATGCAAAAAAAGCGCAAAGTTAATACATATTAAGAGAAAGATCGGAGGTAAAAGGGAAATTAATAGTTACATATTTCAAAGAGATGGTGAAAAAATAGTTTATGGTTGGGTAAGGATAATAGAATTGAGAAGCAATAAAGTAGGATGGTATGAGTAGAGCTTAGAAGAATATACAAATTCTTTGACAGAAGTGTGGAGAAGATTGGCTTGAGATAGGGGTTGATGAGGAATAAGGTACAAAGAAGCTTGAAGAGTGCAGAGAGTTAAAAAAAAAACAGTAGCAGACTTTGTTTAAATGAATGTTAAGTTAAGCTAATGGACAGGCAATAATAAAGCTTAGGGCTTGAAAGGGGACTTAAATGGCAGTTTATTTACTTTTACTTTTAATTTAGCTTCAAGGCCTGCACTAATTTTAGCTCTATTACACGCTCTTTTGCTGACTAAACAGCTGCTAATGACTATGCCCATCCAAAACTATTAAACTGCCTTCGATCCGCTTTCGAACCACAGGCCCAATTGGATTTTCCCTGGAAAAATTTTTCTCCCTATTGAATCCAACACAGCTCTAGTCGTATACGTCCATTGGATGATCTCTTAATTAATAGGCTGCCCAATTGAGCACAATTTTTAATAATCATCACAGCCAATAGAGACAGCATATGGGGGTATCTGTCACCCATTGGGTAGCCAAAATCAATACTCTACTATAATTAGGACAATAGGAATGGCCTAAAACAACCTTAGGATCAAGTTAGCGAATTATAGTCACATCCTACGATTTAGCCAAATATTTATGGCTGTAGCACTATATAAAGATAACCAAATAGATGCCTATAATGCGTTGATTATTGGAATCAGTTCGCTGCAATTCAGAGCAGGGCAGCCAGTGATTGGATTCTTGCGCATTCCTTTCTCTAAGAATTTCACAATTTAATGCTGTGAGAAAAACGAATCTGAGGGGATAATAAAATAAGATGCTACCTATAAGCGCCCAATTCTAATCAAATAGATAGCCGCTGAAAAAAAAATAGGCCAAATTAATTTGTATTCGCTTTAGGCCATTATTAATTATGATTCTTTCTCTTTTCCATAAAAAAAGTCGATGAGCTATCTGTTATAAACAAATACTGGATTTCCTCTTCAGCTATTTGATTCTCTCTCTACTTCAACATGTCTCAGATCTCTAAATCAAGAAAGGTAACTATTTACAATACCATAATATTCGAATCCATTAAATTCATATACTCCCAAACTATTCCACTCAATATCGACTATCCGATCGAATACTTGTCTACCTAATACGAATCTTGTCCGTATTTGTTCCAATTAATCAACAAGTTGGATTAGTATCATCCAGGGACATAATATATAAATGATGAGCGCTTAATTGCCAATGTTTTTTTTCTGACACCTCTTGTTTGAATGTTTTTAGTTCAAATTGGGTTCTAATTACATTATGCACGCAATTCTTTCACTGAAAATATATTATTACCACCATATTGTTTTCGCAATATTCATTAATGTTTTTTTTTGATGAAACTAACAACAGTAAATTATATATAGCTTATTGCTGACGGTGTATTCTATGCCGAACTAAACCAATTTTTCCAAAGAGAATTAGCTGCCGAGGGTTACTCTGGTTGCGAAGTCCGTGCCGCTCCTGCCCGTACTGAAATCATCATCCGTGCCACCCATACTCAAGATGTTTTGGGTGTACAAGGCCGCCGCATTCGCGAACTCACCTCAATCATCCAAAAAAGATACAACTTCCCAGAAGATACCGTCGAATTGTTCGCAGAAAAGGTTGCCTCAAGAGGTCTTTCTGCTGTCGCTCAAGCCGAATCTCTTAAATACAAGCTCTTGAAGGGTCTTGCCGTCAGACGCGCTTGCTACTCCGTCCTCAGATATGTTATGGAATCCGGAGCTAAAGGTTGCGAAGTTATCGTCTCAGGTAAACTACGTGCTGCCCGTGCTAAGGCTATGAAATTCAGCGACGGTTTCATGATTCACTCCGGTCACCCAGCTGAACAATTCATCGACTATGCCGTCCGCCACGCTGAAATGAAACAAGGTGTTCTCGGTATCAAAGTCAAGATCATGTTGGATTGGGACCCAACTGGCAGAATTGGTCCAAAGAACCCTCTTCCAGATATGGTTACCATCATGGAACCAAAAGAAGAAGCTGTTATTCTCGGCCCTCTCTCTGAAGACAAGAAAGACCCACATGAAGAATTACAACAAGCATCTGCTCCTGTCGACCAAATTGCTACCGCCGATGAAAACTAATATTAGAAATTTAATTATCAGAATTTAAAAAAAATAATTAAACTATCTCCAATCTTTTATTGTTTATCATTAATTGACTACCACTATATGGCTGCCCTATATATATACTTTTATATTCTCTCCACCACAATACATATTTGTTCTTTTACATTGATATTCATTATAGCACCCAATTATTTATCATTATATTTTTTTTTAATGCGCGCAAAGAACCAAAACTCTCTCTCTTCCCTAAGCTTTTTTTCTGGAATTAGCCAATAAAAAATGGCCGTCAAAGGGATCATAATCCCAATTGCCACGTATGGGTGCGAGCTGTTTGGAATGTCTGCAGTGCGCTGCTACTCACTCCAAAAAGTCGCGGATGATGCCACAAGGATCATGGCCGTCAAAGGGGTCATAATCCCAATTGCCACGTATGGGTGCGAGCTGTTTGGAATGTCTGCAGTGCGCTGCTACTCACTCCAAAAAGTCGCGGATGATGCCACCAGGATAGCTATGAATGTTGGAAAATCCACTGCAATGAATCGGCTGAGGACTGAGCTGAGCATTGCTCAAATAAATACCAAGTCCTCAATTGCTCGCGAACGAGCATACCACAAATGGAGCAGCTCCAGAACATGGATATCTGATCTCATTAATAATCCCATGCTGAATCGAAAAGACACCTGGGTGACCGGGTACAAACGATGGTCCAAGCGGTTCAATAAAAATTTGATGCGCGGGTCAACCAAAAAAACTCTATACGATAGAGCACTGAAAAAACTCTCTCTCTTCCCTAAGCTTTTTTTCTGGAAGTAGCCAATCATATTTTTTTAAAATATATACTCTTAAAAATTTTTTTTATTTTTTCCAAAT
>LSSN01002885.1:0-16809 GCA_001970855.1 Smittium culicis | reverse complement strand
TTTTATTATAACTATCTTGTAATATTTTAATCTTTGATATTTGATATCAAAAATAAATTAATCATTTTTCAGATTATTTTTATAAATATTTTATTTAATTTATTGAAAATTTATTCTAGAACTGGTAAAATTTTATAATGTGATAAAATGTTTTAGTTTTTTAATTATTCGAATTATAATTTTTCAAAAATTAGATAATACTATAACCATTAAATATTTCAGAAATACCATCATTTTAAGTTTTACTTCTAATATAATAATTTATATTATCATTAAAATTTTTATATTTTATTTTATAAACACTAATGGATTTTAAAATATAATTAATTTTTAATTCACCATTCTAATTAATAATTAAAAAAAGGTATTAATAATGTGGTGGCATTATTAATAGCTATTTAATTATGATAAGCAAATTATTTTTTTGAAATTATCCTAATGATATAAAATTCTAATGGGCGAATATAATATTAATTATCGGGTGAGTTTTATATTTATGATTTTCTATTGGCTATTTTATATATTTTGAAATAATATTATTTACCAAAAATAATTTGTATTTTAAATTTAAAAATCGATGATATTGATATTTTTTTGTATTAAAATTTTCAAATTATTTTTTTTAGTACTATTAAATTCGATTATATTAATAATAATAACAATCGAATAAATAAAGAAAAATATTAAAATATTTACAAATAGATTTGAAGCTGAAGCAATTATTTTTGTTATGAATGGAACATTCTAGAGCTTTCTAGAATGTTGCGGAATATTCAGATATCATCAGCAGCAATGTTCTAGAATGCTATGAAACGTTCTATAACATTTCCGAAATTTCTTATCGATTTTAATTTTTCTTACGTAATAATTTTACGTGTTCATATTTTTAACATCGATAACGATTTATTTTGATTAGTAATCAAACAGATATTTTTCTATAGCTTTCTTTTTAGTTTATTCTGTAGTTTTTCTTTGAAGTTTATGATCTAAAACCAAGCAACGGAAAAAGTATAAAAAGGTTACGTTTTTCCTGTCTTGAATTCGACATCTAGTATCCTGTATACTTTCTAATAAGTTTTAAATAAATATCTTTATAGATAATATAACTTTTGACTTTACTTGCATTGCACTCTTTAAACCCAGATCTTGACACTAATTCTATATGCCTAATTTGAGAAACTCAATTATTTGTTTTAAATCAAATGATTAAATATTTATTCATATTTTGATCAAAAAATCATTTATATTCATTATCTCATATACGTGGAAATTTTGAATTTGTATATTACCTTTTAATATATAATTTCAGAGAAAAAAAAAATATTATTTTTATACTATATTATACTATAAATTTTTAATAATAATGAGAAAACATTAATTTATATAGGGTATTAAACTATTAATATTCTATTGTACAAATATTCTGTAACAAAAATGGCTCTAATTACATAAAAGCGAATGTATCAAATAATAGTGTATAAAAATACAACGAAAAACAAATTTACATAAAATAAAATCAATACATTAAACTAATATCAAACTAGAAAGAAAAATGATACAAAAATTAATTTATCAAGCTCAAACTCAAACTCAAACTCATTGACTCGAAGCTTAAATTAATACTAATAAAAACTGAAAAAATATGTCATAGGATAGAGCTGTGATAAAGTATATGCACGATTTTTTTAAAAAAATTGGATGAAAAAGTATAAGATGTACATAAAAGCACTAGTACTCTTCTCCTAAAAGCGGTTTTATTTGCTCTATGGAGCTTACATACAATTTTAATGGAAAAAAAATGGATTCAATATTTCACTTCATTTTATAATATTTTATTAAATTTAATTTAATTTTTATTTTCTCTAAATGAAGTATTCAATCGCATATCAAAATATACAAAAATATGAGTATATAAGGGTTCCAACAACCTTGAAATGATCCCTCTCGACTCTAATAGAAAATAAATAATCTAAAAAAGATTAAAGCATTACTTTTTCTTTAAATAAAAAGATACAAGAACCTATGTGATATTAAGCTAGGTACGTATTAGAAACGAAGTGAGTAATAAAGACAAGACTAATATTAGACTGATATTGAAACTAAGAATAAGACTAAGATATTATTATTTATTTAATAATATTGGGATAAATATAATAAAATAAATAATACACTTGGTTTTTCTTATAAGATGGAAAAGGGTAATACTTTTATAGTTTTGAAGAAAAATCTAAATGATATTTTTAAATAAAAATAATAATAAAAGCATTAATAATTTTCTATTAACAGCTTGCGGAATATTATGAAATGTTTTAGAAGGAAATATAAATTATCTATGGATAACATTCCAATGTATTTCAATGTATTCCAAAATGTTCCATAAAGTTCTAGCGTTTTTCTGTGCATAACAGTAAACAAAAAATAACTGTTAATTAGGGTTAAAAGAATCGAAAAAGATGTGATAAGCGACATGGAAAAATAAAAGATATAAAGAAAAGTAAAAAAAAAAGTCGAATGAAAATATATAGAAATAATAATATGATGAAAAGTATAAAAAGAAAATTAAAAATAACGTAATTAAAAACGAAACCACAAAAACCAAATTTAAAAAAAAAACATTTCTAAGAGTCAATATAAAAAAAACCCTGTACAATTAAATCATCTTATTTCTTTTTGCTATCTTTCACACTTGAGTATTTTTTTTAAAATATTAATTATAAATTATAAATTATAAATTATTAATTATATTTTTTGGTTATATCAATATTATCGAACAAAAACCTAATGCAAAAAATTGTAAATACCTAAAAATTATTAAAAAATCAAATCGAATTTAACTTTAACATGTTAAAATTAAAACATGTCAAAAGAATCTCTCAAATAATTGACATCTCAAACACCCTCTAATTTCGTTGCCAATTTTGCTCAGCCAAAATTTCCTTTGATAAAAGTTCCATCAGAAACCAAAAACCCTACATCTATTACGTGAATGATTCTCCTGGTTCAATGATAACCTTTTAAGCAAAAAAAAAAAAAAAAAGAGCCTTGGATGCATCATTTTCTTCAAAATCTTTGGTATAATCTTCAAGCTATTTTATAATGCTTTTTATGGGCATAATAAATATAAAAATTTTTTCATGATTTTCATAGAATTTATATTTTTTATGTTAATTTAGAATTTGGTTGTTTGATTCTTAAAAATTGAATTGGTTTGAGCTAAAATATTAACATATTGAAATTAAACAAGGCCGGAATTATTTTTTTATTTAAAATTATATAAATTTATTATTTTCACTAACGAGGTTTACTATAATCTGTAATCTTATTAATTCTTGGCTAGATATTAAATTTTAACGAATTTATTATTTTTTAAATCTATTAGCTTTTCTCTAATAGCCACAATAGTTTGACTATCTATAGATTTTACACTTAATACTCAAATTTTTTTCAACTTAGTGTTCAAATGTTTATCTAAATATTACTTGAAGTTTAATTATTTGCTATTTACTATTTATTTATTGAATATAAAGCATACTAATTATTATCAATTTAATTTTTATAGGATTAGAATATCTTAGATATTAAAGGTACTATTTAAAAATTAACCAGGCTAAATTTAATAAGTATAAAATAATATCAGGCGTTATTTATTTATATCAATTTTTTTTATTAAGAGCGCAAAGATTTACAAATTATTTTATGATTTGAGTTTGATTCAAAAGTTCATTTTCAGAACTTATACAACATATATATATATATTCATGGAATAAGTTAAAGATATCACTGCTTAGAAAAACGAAGTCTTCCATTTGAATTATTATTGTTTTATCATATTTCAGTAACCTAAATTATTGAAAAAAATCATTTATTGCTGTGGATATTATTTCTATCGAAATTTGAAAAATATAGAAGATATTCCATAAAAAATAGTGTAATAAGATTGACTAAGCTTTGAAATAAAGATAAATTCCTATTTTTATGACGTTTAAAGGTTAAATTCAATTATTTTTTTGATTTTTGATTATTATATACCAAAAATTTTATCTTTTTTGAATTTTAGGTTGAAAATTTAATTTTATAAGCCCACAAAAAAATTATAAAATGATTCTATGATCAAAGAAGCACAAGATAATTTAATCCAAGAACTTTAATCAAAATTTACGTTGGCATCTTTTTATACCAAATATGAATAAATAAGTTAATTTTTTTTGGATAGTTAGGTATAATTATAAATCAGTTAAGTATAAACTCAAAACCAAATTATTAATATATTTTCTATTGATAATCATCAGATTCGATTTATATCTAAAAAAATTGATAAAATTCGGCTGAAATAATATATGACTATTCTCTACTATATTTTCAAAAATAAAAATGCTTAATTTGAGGCAAATATTAATAAATATAAAATTTTTATATATTAAGTATATATCCTATATGCTAACAGTCATCAAAGAAAAGTATATACTAATGAACCCCCCCCCCCCAGTCCTCTATTCGATATGAGAATATGTATACTTAGCAATTTATCAGATATCAAAGATTTCTGATATAAAACTTTATCTTTTTATTTTCATAATTACTTCGAATATTAAAAATTTATTTCGTGCAAATTATCTATTTTAAAAATATGAGCGAGTATCTATTATTAAAAGTTTTAAACTCTGAAAAATAATGCATACTTTTGTAGAAATCTAATTTAAACTTTCCGCAATTTTTTTCAATAAAATTTTATACAAATATTATTTTTTTTAGTATAACTTATTTATTTTTTATTTATTAGTAGACTATTTTTAAAATTCATATGATTAAAGCCTATAACTTCATAAGCATAGTATAATTTTCAAAAAAAATTGAACTGTATTGTAATGGAACTTGATATATAAAATAAAATACTAAAATGATAATATTATAAAAATCAAGGTTTCGTTATTAATCAGTAACCTACCCTTTAACTCTTTGCCGTTCAACAATCTTCGAAAAAATGAATTAATTTATTCTTTCATGATCAATAATGAAATTAACTATTTGCTGTTATTTTACAATATACCAATACTTTATAACCCTAATAATTAAGTACTTTTAATTAAATACAGTTGGCTATTTTTTGTAGATCAAAATCAGCCTACCACGCTGGAAAGGGTTAAAATAGTCATTATTATCAATAGCTTATTTTTTTTACATCCTCCTATTAATTGTGTTAGTGTAATTATCGAATGAATATTATTTAATAAAATACCTATCATTTGAAATTTTTTTAGTAAATCTATAAATGTTATTTGACTAAGCTATGAGATTCACTTTTTTACCTTACAAAGAAAATCATATTTTTTTAATTTTTCTTGAAATTTATAATTTCAATTTTTATTTGTCGCTAAAATCGAGAAAACCAATATTTATGAAGGTCATCAAATTAAAATAATAGAGTCAAATTGAGTTGTCTATTTTCTTTTAGGCCAAAATACTCTACAACCACAGGAAAGGATAATGTTTCCTTATGGAATTTGGTATTCTGTTTCGAACTGTAGAGTTTTTTTCTAATAAAATTACCTGTTCATCAACTTTGGCTTTAACCCATATGTACTACGAAAAACATAAGACTCAATTACCTAACCAAAAGGCTTTTCTATTGATATTTTACGTTGCATATCTTTGGCGCTATATGATAAATAATTTTTTATTTTCTATTATAAAACACCTTACATGTTCAAAATTCTTTAACCTTTTCTCTATTAGCGCTATTTAAATAATTAAATTATACGATTCGTTTATAATTTATAAGCAAATTTATTATTTGTTTTAAAAACACAATAAACCAATAATTCTTAAGGTATCGCAATTAAAGAATTTTAACCGAGCGTAGTTGGTTATATTTTGTAGGCCAAAAATAGTCTAACACTCGAAAGGGTTAATAAGGGCAAATTTATTGACCTGTTTATAGAATATAAGAAAAATTGTTATTTGGCTATTAATCCAAATAAGTCTATACTTTTTTGATCTCGGAATATTTGTATTTTTGCTGAACGAATTTGGTTATTTTTATTATAGCAAAAAAAAGTCAGCAGCTTGGTAAAGGGTTACATTTTATATTCCATCAGAAAATAACAATAAAATAATATTTAGACTGGTGCAAATAGTTTCATTTAATCGAAAATCGAAATTTTAATTAAGAAGAAAATAACCGCTTTTTCTAATAATATTCCATGTAAAATTTTTTTATATAATACTAAATTTAATCAGGAAATTTTTTTTAATTTGAGTCAATCCAGGAACCAAAGCAGCAATAGTATTGAGACCCTGGTGGGACGAGATGGAATTGATTGAGAGTAACTTTTAATTAAATTTTCTTTTGTTTTTTTTATTTAGTAATTAAATTCAATAAATTTTAAAAAAAAAAAAAAAGAAAAATTTTTTGAGCCAAAATTTATAGATTTTAACAAGCTTCAGCTGATAGGTTTAGGTACAAATTTTTTTTGCCTACTTATTATGAAAATAGTAAGGAACTTAATTTATACTAATTTTTTATTGGCTTAATTATAAATATACTTTTAGACTATATTAGAAATACTAGTTAGAATTTAGTAATATCAAATAAAAATTGATGTTAATTGGTATTAACAAATAAATAAATTTTATATTAGAAAAAGCATTAATAAGTTTTATGAGCCAAATGGTTTTACTATTATCAACATTTTTACATTATTCTCCAGCTAGCATGTGATAAAATGGTTTTTGAACCATAAAAAATTGCAAGACTCTATAATTATATATCGACTCCTAAATAAAATTAAAATGCATTTTTGATGAAGTATAATGGAAAAAGATTTTTTATCAAATAGGAACTAGAAATTGATATTTTGTTTATATTTGAGCATTTTATAAGAAAGCATTAATAATTTATCACATTTAGGGTTATTTATATTTAGATTAATAATATATAAATCTGATTTTCAAATAAACAATTAAATTAGAAAATTTATGCTAATCATGTTTTTCTTTAAGTAGGTATAGTTATAAATACCGTTAAAAATTTTACAATAAATAAAAAAACAGAAATATGATACGAGGTGTATAAATTGTATTTTGAAATTTTTTTTCAGAACATCAAATTTTTGTTTTTCGACAAGTTTTGGGTAGATTTTTTATTAAATATATCTAAATACTCGAATAATTGGATATAAAGATATATTAGGGACCACATTTTCTAAAAACTTTATGTGCTTGATGCTGAAAGTTATAGACTTGAGTTTTCATTTGGAAGATAACTGTGTGAAATCAGACAATTATTGAAATCTGAATGTAAATGTAAAACGGATTTTATTTGACTTATTCTTAATTTTATCATATGGAACTTATTAATACTGAAAATTTATTTATAATTTAAAAAAATTCTTGATATTCATTAGTTAATACGAATCAAATTAAAAGTTCATTGAAATTATATAAATAACATCGTGATTATTAAAGTATATTTCATAGAACTCGATATCATTACCACGGTATTAATCATTATAAAGCCGATTTTATAAAAATTATAGATACTAGCTATCAAACTATCCACAAAAATCAATAGTGATCCACAGCTATTTTAATGTGATAAAGCACTATACTCTATATTCCTGAATGTTATTAGCATGGAATACATTTCTTATAAGAATACACAAATCTAATGCTACTACTTGTCTCGAATATCAGTTATTTGATCATTTATTTGGTCAATTTATACTAAACGAAAATTTTTTAGAGTCGTCTAAAGGGATAGTACTAGTTCATTCATTATTAATTTTATCTAATGAGTAAAATGATTTTATAATATTTTTGATAAATATATTCAACTTTAAAAATCGGTTATTTTATAACTAAAGTTGATATAAATAGTTAATTTTTACCTAAAAATCAGTCTTTTGTGTTGTATAATGGTCAATACAACATTATTTACCGTATAGTGCCTAAGATCTGCAAGACAAAATGTCTTACAGAATAGCCTTTTGGTTAGGTGATTGAATCTTAGGTCTTTCATACAACACTTGGGTGAAAAATCACGAAGTTTGTAAAGATTAATTATGATAATTTCCAAATATTACATAAATAAAAATTAAATAATATGCTACAGGTAAATTTGCTATATCCAATAGTAGATATTATAAAAAAAATTAGAACTTGAAAAAATAAGCTCAAAAAATTTCAATTTACAAGGTTATAAATTTTTACTTTAAATCGACAAGAAAAGTATACCGGAAATGCGAAATATTTTTGGTTTGCCTAATTTTAATGAACAATTTTCAGATAAGTAAAAATTTAAAAATTTAAAAAACTTTTTTAATCTTTTATGATTATTTTCTCTTCGAGATATGTTTGAATTATATGACAGCCAGTGACAAAATTTAAACAATATATATTCCAGGAATTGAGCCCAATTAACTCTTTTATAGATGTTATGATGATTTCTATTTATAAATTAAATTGAGTTACTCTATAAAAATAGTTTAACCACGGGAATCATTCTAATTTGGTTTCAAGTAGAATAGCAGCAAATAATAATTTCACTTTTATACCATAGACAAATCAATGATTTTCTTATAAAGTTTGTTGAACAGGCATGGTTTAATCTTATTTGATTATTAGACATAGTAATTAGATCTGAAAAAAATTTAATTTCTTTTGTATTAGTGCTTTATGTATGTATATATATATATATTTGGATTTAAGTGTAACTTGTCTATTCAAATATATCTATATTAAATCAAAGTAGTTAATCAGTTATAATTTGAAGGTGCAAAAAGCAAATATCTATTAAAAGAGCTGTCAATAAATAACTGAGCTATGTAAGAAATAGTATTGATCTAACATTTTTGGTCGAGAATTAAATTTTGCAAGTTCAAAATAACAATTAGTTGGCTAAATTGAGTTTCAGCACCCCTACAATAAGTCTCTATTCGATAGTTGACGTAATAGAGTATCCATATTGGGCTAATAGTTAACCAACATAATTGAAATCTCCGGGATTAAAGCATTATTCAAACTTCTAATGGTTGTATGCTATAATGCAACTTTATAGAAACTGAAATTTCTAGTGGAGCTTTAAATTGGCTGAAGGTGTTAAAATATGAACCTTAATGGCTGGTTCTACAATTAATTTTGATATTCTCAGGCTTTGAATTTCAAAAAAGTGTAATTGTTGCTTTCTGTTGATAAAAATGACAAATCAAAATCTCTAATATCATTAATATTTAAATTATACATGTTACTTTTTTACGTAATTATCCCTGATTGATCAAACTTTTCGTCGATTTCTAGATACACTAGAAACCGCAGAACCATCGAATCAAGCTAAACGACGCCTCGAAAACGTTTCTTTCCAGCTGTTAATTATTGAAAAATCCTTTTCTTGGCCCATAATTTCTTTTGGGAAAATCCTTTTTCTCAGATTTTGCCACTTTTGATTAGCTGTAAATATAACAGACTGTACCTGAACTTTAATTCGGATCAAATTCGCCTACTAAACAAACAACTGTGCCCATTTATTTCATATTCTTGGTTTAATTTGTGTGCTTAACTGTTCTTTTTAATTCGAATAAAACTCGCACTCGAACTACAATTAACCTCTACATACTAATATCTATACTCTACATTTATATAATCTTCTGACTGCCGAAACATCTAATTTAACTTTTAACAAGCCTTACCACCTTCTCTTCCATCACTTGCTGCTGCTATTATACCTATACTATACTACCCTACTTTACACTTTATAAACTGTCTCCGTTTTACTTCTAAAAACCGTTTTCGCATTACCTTTTATTATCCTGCTTGTTTATATCTCCTTAATGTACTTTAATCTTCTATGAAAATATTCCTCGTATACCAGAATTTAACATAAGCACCATTTATTCAAACATTACACATTTACTTGTTCGCTTGTTCACTTCAACATTTTCCCTTTGTAAAAAGTTTCAATTCTTGCCTTAAGCTCTTTTACTTCAATGAACAAGTACCAAGAAATTAAAATTATCGGCGAAGGGGCTTTCAGCTCTGTCATACTAGCCTTAAACAAGCTAACTAGCGAAAAGGTACTCTTCGTTTTGTTTATTCATTTCCTATGTGCCTTTCATTTTGATCAATATTTAACACGCAATCCTATATATTTTGATTGATTCCTTCGATTTTCACACTTTTTTTTTCTTGCATTACATATATATATTTGTCTTTATGAAAATTTCCTTAGGTCGCCATAAAAAAAATGAAAAAAAGAAAAGTCAAAGACTTTCTGGCAATAGCCGAAGTCGATGCTCTAAATAAAATGAATCATCCTAACGTCATTAAACTTCTCGATAATTTCAAGGAAGGATACCACTCTTGTCTCGTCTTCGAACTTATGGACTTTGATTTAAACGTATACTCCGAAAGAAACAGCGGAAAACGTTTCTCTCCCACATTTATAATGGACGTTACTTGCCAAATTCTAAGTGGGCTATCCCACATTCATGAGCAAGGCTTTTTTCATCGTGATTTAAAACCTGAAAACATCCTACTCAAAATATTATCTGACAAAATTATTGTTAAAATATCTGACTTTGGTCTCGTTCACTCAATGGAATTTCCCAGACCTTTAACTTCCTACATCAGTACTCGCTGGTATCGAGCTCCTGAAGTCTTACTCGCTTGTAAATTTTATGCAAAACCTGTTGATGTTTGGGCAGTAGGTACTATTGTCGCTGAATTGGCCAACTCAAAGCCCATTTTTCCTGGAAATAACCAACTAGACCAACTTCGAAGGATTTTTGATTTCACTGGCTCTCCAAACTCTACTTCTAATACCGAATCCGAATGGATGCAAGGAATTCTTGCTGCAAATGATCTTGGTTTGACCTCTGTAAAACTCCCTACTAAAACTATTGATAATCTAATACCTGAAGTTTCGCCTGTAATTAAAGATTTCGTCGCCTTCCTCCTTAAGCTAAACCCTGATCTAAGACCCTCTTCTTTTTCTGCATACAACAAGGCAAAATCTATATACTCCGATCTGACAAGCAATAACTTACCTCTTCTCCCCACTAATAACACTGCTACCTCTCTTGAAAATGATATTAAAACACTCGGCGATAAAACCGAAAAGTCGCCGAATAGCAATAAAATCGATACTTTTCCTCTTAAAAATAGTATCGAAAATATGCCACTTGTTAATAAAGATGCTATTAGCCCGCTTGCTAACAAACCAGATAATAGTCCGATGGTTAATAAACCAGCTAATAGTACGATTGTTAACAAACTAGATAATATTCCAATTGTCAATAAAGATACTATTAGCCCGCTTTCTAACAAACCAGATAATAGTCCGCTTGCTAACAAACCAGATAATAGTCCGCTTGCTAACAAACCAGATAATAGCCCGCTTTCTAACAAACCAGATAATAGTACGATTGCTAATAAAACAGACTATAGTACGATTGTTAACAAATCTGAAAATAGTCTGATTTCCAATAAACTAGATAATATCTCGCTCATTAACAAACTAGATAATAGTCACCTCGCTAATAAATCAGAAAATAGTCCACTTATTAATAAATCAGAAAATAAACCTCTTGAAATTAAAACTTCTTCATTAGATCAACCTAACCCCATATCTAATTATTCACCGTTTAATAATTCTACATCCGATGTAATAAATATCACGAACGAACCTGCTTTAAACCTAGCTGCAAATCTTATCGAAACTTCCAAAAATGCTGATAAAAATATAACTGTAAATGCCAGAATGAGATCTACTACTCTCCGCCCATACAGACAATCCAATAAACTTGAAGATAATTTCTATAACTTCTTATCACAAAACACCCAGAATGATATCTCAAAACCTAAAACGCCAATTCCTAGAGCCCACCAAAATTATTCTAATAGATATTCAGGATCATTTGAAAGATATAGTGAACCTCAGTCCAATCCTCAAAGCAATACAACCTATATTAATGCTAATAAGGATACTCAGACAAAAATAAATAGCCTTCTTTCCAAAAAAGATTCATTTTTACCAGACTTTAACAATACTCAATCAGTACCCATTAAAAAATCATTTAGCGCAAGCACAATTCACCCCACCCTCCCCATAAAAAAAAAACATATTTCTTCTAAAATCGAAGGGATTTTAAACAGATACCAGAGCCATAAAATAAGCTCAGAAACCTCATCAACTAATTCAAATGGCCCTGATTCTATCTCTTTAAACAGAGCCAGCATTAAACCACTTAAAAAGAACGACTCGATTTACAATGTCTCCAACCCAAAAAATCCGGGATCATTAAGCAAGGATTTCTCCGTTGAAAAAAAACCATCGGCTCTCCCAGTACCTAATAATATAATCAATACCAATGAATCTTCGAACAAAAATATTATAAATCCATATAATTTAATGAAATCAATAAATTCTACGTATAGCGGAAATGGAACGGTTCCAAACTCGTTCGTTGCATCTAAAGCTAGTATTTTCATGAAAAACTATTCATCAAATCTGCCTGAACTTAAATTTTCTAATAACATCAACTCTCTTAAAATTAAGCCTGTCAATAGGAATAGACACAGCTTCCACAGCTCATCCTTTACATCATCTCTTCCTACTAAAAATAATAATATTTCCATTGAAAAACATGCCAAAGCCCATGATAATCCTATGGATATATCTCCATTTAATTCTAGCTTGGTCTCTAATAAAAACATTGATATCACTTTCGCAGAAAACTCACAAAATAATCTAACTGATATTTCTTTACCTCTTGATTCTGTCGAAATAAATTCTAGCACCATTCATACATCGTCTCAACCTAATATAGTCTTAGAAAAAAAAATAGATAATTCTCATGTGTTGCCCAATAGCGATAATTATCAAGAAAAAGTATCTGAGTCTATTCAAAGCATACACACTTTCCTATCTCCCCCTACAGTGCAGCCATTGCTTACCAATCTAGTGCCTTTAAATGGTCCAGAAAAGCAAAACGTTGTAATAAGCTCTGAAAAGTCATTGCATAATAACTTTACTAATGAATTTACTCCAATAACTTTAAATATCTTAAGCAAAAATAATGATAATATAGAAAATACAGATGTATCTGATGCACTATTTTCTGATAATGTAACTCCTAAACTCGAAACGGCTATCTTAGACAGCTATTGCCAAGTTTTAGACTCTAGCTCAGAACTTCAAGGTTCTTTACCGCACGATTCTCAATATAAAAACTCTATTGATATCATTTCAAGTAACCATAGCTCCCAATTTTTGGACAGCTCTGCTGATGAAAAATACAAAATTTCTTCAGAGAAAACACCCGACTCAGGAAAAATTTTTGAAAATATTAATAATATATTAAACTATAGTGAATATTCAGAAACTTCAGCAGATAAGATTATCCTATCATCTAATATAAACACAGCTATCGGAGATAACTCAGAGGATGTTGGCCATTCATCCGATGCTGGTTTCACCTCTGAAAAAAAAATTTCTACAGATGACATATACCAGAATATCGATATGTACAATAACAATGATGAGTATATTCAGTCATACTATCAAATCAATAGTCAAAGAGATACCAATAACAGAGATTTACTTCTGGGCCTAGGTAGCGTGTCTGAATCTTTAAATAAAAACAATACTACTGATGCTTGGCCAAATTCTTATCAACAGAGTTGTAGCTCATCAATTAGTAGCGATGGATCTTTACTTCTTCTAAAAGATATAGAACGCTACAATCATTTAGCTCTTTCAAAGTCAAATGAATCACAAGTAAACAATCTCGATTCTAATAATTATAATTCAGACGCTTCAAATAACCTAATCAATGTTATACCCCGCCCAAAAACCTTGTCTAACATTAGAAATGAAAACCGTTCATATACTGTGTATGACTCCTTAAATAACGAAAATGCTGATTTTGTTATTAATAATATAGACCACATGTCTTTAAATAATGGCAGTTTAACTTCAAAAGACACGAAAGTTGATCGCCCTGCCGAAAAAAATCTTATAAAAAGGCCTAATAACTATATCAAAGAACCAAATCCACCTGAAAAGCCGCAAAAATTATCACAAACTCATCAATCTTACTCTGGTATTAACCTACCACAAAAAAATAATGGTTTATTTAGCAAATTTCCATTTAAAACTAGTTCATTTTCTAGCTTTAAATCCGCTAATATAAATAGTCGATTAAATAGTAGATCATCTTATAAAGGTTTAAACCCAAGTGAAGTACCAAATGAAAATAATTCTTTAAATAAAATACCTTCGCCAAGTTTAAATATAAGTAAAATTCACTCCGAGTTAAATAAAAGTACTAATCCTTTGGTCAAGCAAAACTTTCCAATTGAATCTACTGGTAATTATATACAAACCACATCGCAAACGTCGGTGAACACTTCACTTACTCCAGACTTTTTACCAAAAAAAAATGATTATCGATCTGATGTTATGAATTCTATCCCTCACCAAGAGTCAGGCATAAACGAGATTTTGGATGAGAAAAATGACTCTAGTTTTAATTCCAAGTCTCCAGAATCTTCTAAAATTAAATCCAGCAAAGATTCTTCACGGTCAATCCAATTAAAAAAATCCTTTACTTTTTTCAGGAAAAGTAAGATCGCCTCTCCAAAATCGGATACTGCAGAATCACTAGGCAAGCAAAGTGGTACTTTAAATAAAATCCCTGAATCTCTTACATCTCCAAACAATACTAGCCATCAAAAACCAAACTTAGAAGGCTTTGATAATCAACAAACTTGGTTTCCATATTCAGATCTAGAAAAACCTATCAACGAAACTAGTGCGTTCAAAGATGAACTTCCTTCAATTGAATCAAATTCTAATTTTTGGAATTCTACCCCCAAACAGCCTTTTCAGACCAATAGTAATTATACATATACTAATGATAGCACCGATTCGGCAACTGAATCAGATGCTGCAATAAATTCATCAAAAGATAATAATAAATATCTAGGATTTTTCAAAAACAAGTATAGACAACCAGAAAATGTCAGCATTGGAAACAGTAACATCAAGCCATTTATAAAAAGTTTATCAAAACTTAAAAGTCCATCTACTTTTTTTTCTCCAAAAAAAACTGAAATCCATACTCTACCATCGCTTAAAACTGCCACAGCCAACGATTATTTCATGACTACCGATATTAAAGACGAAAAGCTTAAAGAAAAACTAAGCAATCTTCCTTCTAGTAATTTTAGATCTGATGATCCTTCTCATTCATACTTTAACCGCAGACCTATTACTATTAGCGTGAAAAGTCAGAAAAGAGATCATACAACAGGAAGTATTCTATCCGGTACACTTTTCCAACCTTTCGAAGATAGTAAAAACTATGATATGTCACATAACGATAAAACTTCTAAAAAACCTCCTTTTATTCAAAATAGTGAAGGTAAAAGTATTAGAAAACTAACTTCATATAATGAAAATTCCTCAATTAAAACGTCAAATCCATTACCTAAATCACCAGTCTATGATAGCGGAGGCGGAAAACTGGGACTGTCACTGAACAATAAAAATGGGCGAATGTACTCTGGCCCTTCCACCCCAAATAGTATTCATTTCCCTCAAATAATTCCTCACCGAAACTATTCAGAATCCAAAGGCACTGAGCCCTTGAGTACTAGCAGACCTTCTCTAGTTAGTAATCCTTCAAAATTTAGCCAAGGCAAAGATCAACCAACAAGCCCCACTTTTGAAAGTAATTCTAGTGAATCTAAAAAATTAGCACCAAAGATATATTCTCGCAGTAGGTATACTATAAACATTAAAGACAGACCTTTAAATATATCTGAGATTTCTAGCGCTATAAATCACGATATATCTACTCGAACATTGGCTAATTATAAATCAATTGAAAATTCTGATCCTAATCTTAACCATATTTCAGATTCTATCGTTAAAGAAAATTTGTATACAGCTAGTTCCAGACCTTTTATGCCAACACCATCTATTTCTTACGATAAGCACGAAAGTTCTTCAAGCATTAAATTCCCTCAAAGTAAGATTACTGAAACTATGTCGAATGAACAGGAATTCAGAAAACCTCGCTTTTATGGAAGGCATTCTACTCCTAGATCAAGGGCAAAGGATCAAGAGCGAGCCAACACTATAAACTTTGGAAATATTAAATCAGACATTAAAAATTTTGAAACATACATTAATTCTAGTACCAAGGATCAAATTGGCTCGAACTTGGAAGAATTTGAAGCAAAGAATAGTTTTGTATTTGATGATAATAAAAAATCAGAAAATCAAATAAAAAATCCATCAAATGCTAATTACCCCCAAAAATATAGTCCCCATAATAAAACTTCCAATAATTTTCAAACCCAGAGTTTGAATACTATAAATAAACCTCCTTCTCGACACAGAACGCTATTTCAAACAAGGTTTAATGTGGGCTCAGCTAACAATCTAGCAGAGGGTGATTCAGATAAAAAAAATATCCAAGGACGGAAACTAGATAAAACCAAAAAGCTTTCAGAAAGTGGTGGTATAGATAAAAATAACATCGATTATGACAATGACTATGCAGTATACAATTTTTTGAAAAAAAGCGATCTATTTTTTTAAAAAATAATTCCAAGTTATTTGTAAAGTAAACAAATATCTGTTAATATTACCTTTTGTTCTTTTTAGTATGATTGATTATATATTGCTTTTTTTAAAACAAATTTTAATGTTTCGTTCATCAAAAATCCCATAAATAAGAAAAATGGCCTATGGTCCCCAAGATCGGAACACATGAACATATTTATAATATTGTTGATTAGTAAGTT
>LSSN01002875.1:0-21319 GCA_001970855.1 Smittium culicis | reverse complement strand
AACTGTATGAGGCATGGAAAAAAATAAAGTATGAAATAATTGAGCTAATTTTTATGACTTATAAATTTATCCATATAATTCATATAGTAATATTAATAGAAATAATATAATTATAAATATAGATATTTATTATTATATTAAATGAATTTTAGTATATTATAACACATTTTCGTTTTCTGAGATTTAATCATACAATACTAAAAAAAACTGTGAAAATAGATGAAATTTTTTTGATTAAATAGTTACTTTACGCTTTTTTTTCTCCTTTTATAGTTATGAGCTGTTATTCATTCCGAAGCCTTACCATAATTAGTATTATTTTAACAATAAGGAATTAAATTTCTCTATCATTTCTCAATGAGCTGTTATTCCAAACTACCAGACATTTTATAGCCTAAAATCTATAATCTGAGAGTAGAGCTTCGTTAAATAAAATATAAATCATAACTTATTTATATATTTCAATTCATATAAGAGATGACCTAAAATAATGTACTTTAATTTTATAAAAATTTCTTTTATTAAAAATAAAAAATAAACTTATTTCTCGAACTCATGACGGAAATTCCACTAAAAAATTTATACTACAGAAATCATGTCTTATATTTATGCTATTTTGAACTGATTTTATTTAATAGAAACCTAACTTTGAAAACTAATTCCGGTCATATTATGTACATTTATTAGCTTTTTATTTATTTTGGAGAGAAATTTTTACTGTGAGGGCCTTGTATTATTACATCTTTTTTCCCGAGAATCATCACTTCAGGTTAATTAAATTTTTATATTAATGAAAATATAAAAATTATTATGGATTATTTATTAAATCATTGATTCATCGTGAATATTGAAATTCTAAATTTAATCAGAAAAAAAAAACCCTATAACTACGCGATTTAGGAATTTAGTTAACTTTAATCGTAAATTTAATGTCCATTTTTAGAATGCATCCTAATTTTTAGTTTTATAGTCAGTAATGGAAAATAAAATATTTATTTAAACTTCGATTATGGTTTATATGTGCTGAATTACATTTTCATTTTGATTTGTCCAGATTTAACGAATGATATATCAATTTATATTTCTATATAAGTTAAAAAATTTTATTTTATTAAAAAAAATCTATTTATCTGGAATAAATATGAGATATTAGTTAAAATGTATTTCAATCGATAATTATTTATGATTAGAGATTAAATAAATTAAAATAGAATTTTGATATAATAAAAAGATAAATCATTAGCTATTTTATTCTTAAAAAACGGTTATGAGTATTATCATAAAGAAAAATAGTTAAATACCTTAATATTTACGTTTTAAAAAAAAATAACACAAATAATCAATTTTTTTTTCAAAAGTATTAATATTTAAATTGAGATTATATATTATATTTTATTTAAGTTTAAAATTTATTTGTGTTATAAGTTTTATGAAAAATTATTACTAAGTTTTAAATTTATTTGCCTAATATTCTTTGAAAAAAATACGATAAACAGAATAAAATTAAAATTGAATATTTTTTATCGTATAATTATATAGATAATCATGATTTTGAGTAGAAGTATTGCAGTTTTTAATTGAATATTATATTATATCTCATAAAAATTATTAAAAAAAATGCGTAATTATGTTTTTTAATTATTCCTATTGCAAATATTGGTTTATATGCTAGTTCGAATTCGAAAAGTATAAAAATTTTTCAAAATTTATTCAAAAATTTCTGTTATTTATAATTTAGTTAACAAAAATATATAACATAAAATAATTATAAATTCATATAACATGTGACGAAATTATTATTATTATTAGTTTTATGCAATGAATAAACTATTATCAGAACGAAATAAACGTTATTAAAGATTATAAGCTCTAAATAATATAAATAAATTTAAAGAATCAAGGTATAAATAACATAGTTACATAATTTTCAGTATATCTTTAAAGATGAATTAATATTCCCAGTGAATATATTTTAGCTATTAAATTCAAGCTCGTAAGGATTAGATTAGTGTATTTAGAAAATTTTTTTCTTTATAAAAATTCTTTTAAATTTTAATTAAATTATAAATTATCCATTTCTATTTTTTTTGAAACATTTTAGCTTATATGTTATTTAATAGTTAGTAAATTAGGATTAGAGTATAAAATTATTTACTATATTTATAGTTTTGATTTATTACACAGTCATAATAAATTTTATTAAAAATAGTGTACAAAAATATGCCATTTTGGTAGTAATTGAAATTATTTATTTTATCACAAATCTCGAAAATTACTATTTTGTATATTTTATAGCAAATGATTTTTTTTAATATGTTTTATAGAGTATATTTTCAAAATAATTAAAATTTATAATTAAAATTAATGATTCAAAGGATTATAATAGATCAATTATATAATCGTATAATCATAGCTTTATCAAGTTTCAAATAAAATGTATATTTTATAGCTTTTATATCAAGTCAGATATTGGACCTTATACTTATTTATTTAAATTTTATTAATGGTTCAATATTTATTACAGTAATATATCTAAATAAAAAAGTTAATATTAATCAAGATATATTTATTCTTCATATATTATTATAATAATGATTATATAAATTTATTTATAATCCAAAATATTAATATTACTACTACTATTTAGTATTAAAAATTTTATTTTTTATAATAATTGATTTGAATAGTGAAGGGAAATTATTCCTGATATTCAATGATTTCTTTACTTGGTAATATTTTTAGAATACAAAGTTAAATTCATCAAGAAAATATTTTAGAAAATTTTGAATTAGAATAATAATTCAAATTAAATATTATATCATTAAGTGGAGCTTAAGTAAAAAATGAATGTCTTTTTCATGTTGATGAATAAAATTTTTACAAGGCAAAATGATTATATTCTCTATAATTATAATAATAATGTATTTTTTTTTGGTAATGAAAATTTTTTACTATTTAATTATTAAGTCGAGATAAAGCATTTCAAGTAATTATAAATCAAGGGTGATATTTTAACAGGAAATATACTAGTAAAATGAATAATTGCTATAAGAGTAAACTTGTAATTCTAATCATGATTAATATAGGATATTTAATCGATGATTATAAGAAATTGGATAAATATTTGTCGGAGAATTCCAAGTTCCACACTTAGTTTTATTGATTTATTTATTTATTATTGTCTATGAATTTATTTGGGCTCAATTAATAAGATATAGCGAAACGAATAAAAGTTTTATAAAATTTATTGATTTTTTATTTAAAAAATCATCGTTATTCCTCTCCTCTTTTTTTATGAAAAATCGTATCTATTTATATAGAATATAAAAATGTGTAATCATAAGAATTCCAAAATTTTCCCCCTAATTTTCTAAAGGTTGATATAGTGCAATACTATATGTATGTTACTTTGTATAGGTTTATAATAAAATGAGATATAGTATATAAAAGTATAAAGTATAATAATAATGTAGACACCTGATTGAGATTAGATCGCCAAAATTTCTCTTTGTAAAAAAATACTGCATTGAAATTATCTTTGCGTAAAAAAAATTTGAATAGAAAATCTTTTGATTTTTTTCTTTACCGACGTCACCTGGGAATTAATCAGAGCTCTCTTTGTCGTCTGATTTCCCTACGGCATATTGATATTAATATTACTAGAAATTTCTTCATAAAAATATCATAAAAATAAAATTTTTATAAAATTTAATAAAATATTTTTTTGGTTAAGTTATTAAATAAGTATAATAAAATATATTAAAAATATATTAAAAATATAATTAGACTATAAAAAAAAGAAAAGAAAATAATTATGGTAGAGATAACACAAATAAATATATATACTAATTATGGTAATTATTAATATAAATTTTAACCTTATAAAAAAGTAAATTGAATAAAAGAAAATTAAAATTGTAATTGAAATAATTTTCAGTTTAAACTAGATAGTTTAAAATTATAATATTTTGAAAAAAAATTTCATGTTTTTAAATTTTTTAAGAAACGTTCTATATCTGGGCTAGAAAGTCCTAAAAATTGAACTAGATATAGCTTTTTCTACAAAATATAATTAATTCTTCTCTATGTTTATTTATGTAAATTTATTAATAATTGTTGACAATACAAACTTATTTACACATAATATTTGCTCATTTATTTACTTTACTACTATTAAGGCCTCTTTTACATTTATACCGACATTTAAATATTAATTGAGATTATTTAGTATACTTTTTTAAAAACTTAAAGATGTATATAATCTGTTTGTATAATAATTTTCACTTTGTATTTATTTATTTTAAAAAATTTTAATGAGATAATGTATTTATAGTAAAATATTTTCTTTTAAAAATTATAGATAGGATTGCTTATATACTATTTCATGATTAAATATAATAAAGTTTAAATAAAAATTTAACAGCATTTTAATCCTTCTATTATTTTCTACTCTATTTTTTTTCTATTTTTTTTTTTTAAAAAGCGTTATTATTTTATTCAGATGGGGGTGATTTGATTTTTTTTTTTCATAAAGCGCTATTATCTCGCTTAGATCCCTTTTCTTTTATTTTGAAATTATACTTATGTTTGATTATTTTCAAATTATTTTAACATCGAGTTGAGAGCTAAATATATCAGTAAATGATATTCATTATTCAATTACAAATCTTGGCCTTGAATGATGATTTGGATTGACTTTATGTTCTGATTTATTTATCAAATTTTGAATAACCCATCCCCAAAGTAAATAAAACCATAACATTTAAAATATAAATGTGTCAGAATCAATAAAGACCATACATTCAACTGAAATTTCTTAGAGATTTTGCTTATGAAATTTTTTATAGCTTTATCTGGGAAATAAAAGGTATACATTGAAATTATGTGTTAAGTTTAAGCGAAAAGTAAAAACTATTTTAATTAGTGCACAAGTTCGTAAAAATTTAAATATAGTATATATTTCAAATTTTTATAAGTTTATAAGCACATTTTATATATGAGATTCTGAGTGAAGTGAGTACCTTGTTTCATTTTAATGTAATTGTGTCGATTAAGCTAAATAATTAATAGAGTTGGGTAAGCGAAAAGATGATTATATTCTATTATATTGGAGGCTCCGAATAAAGTCAGAGCTTTATAGCCTATTGAGTTCCAGAGATGAGATTAAATAAGCTGTGATCATCCATTATTGAAGACACTGAGTTTTTTTGAAAATAGATATAAAAAGTTTTACTTTTTCCTTTTCAATTCAACTAATGATAATGGTGAATAGAGGTTTTCATAATTATAGATAAAGCTTAAAATAGGTTATATATCAATTAGGAACCTAAAATTTGTTAAAAAAGCCCATATTGTCCATTTATTGAATAGTGTCAATTTATTTAATTTTATACATTCTAACTCCATATAATATATAGCTCTTCTTTATATACAAAACCCCTCATAAACCCAATATATACATACGAGTATTAAACAAAATAATAATATAGCCAATCACAGGCCAATTCCCCCCCGAAATAAATTATCATTTAATTAAATTTAACGATTGTAATAAAAATGTGGAGATTTATTATGTATTTATTTCATTTTCACTTATTAAAAATATCTCTAGTGTAAGTGTACGATTCAAAATTAATCAATAGACATCAATAAATAGATTTTAATAGATGCTAGCCTAAAATTTCTGTAATTTAATTGTATATAAATTTCCAATAAAAAAGGAATATATTAATATTCCTGCTTTATTATTTTTCGGTTTATTTTATTATTAAAACGAAATAATGTTCATATATTTACGAGGGATTCTGATTTTCCTTATTTTTCAATTAATCTTTGCTGAAGATAATGCAGAAGAATATGTAGAGATAAATTCCATGTATTCTGGAGTAATATACCCAGGTCAAACTAAAGAAATAAAACTGCAAAGCAATGATGAGCGAAATGTAGACATGAAATATCCTTTTTTGAAAAAAAGCTATATCTATAACCATGATAAAAAATATATCCAACTTATTTCAAATAATACAAAAAAGATTGAATCCAATAAATACGCCAATTTAATCGACTTTGATCATAAACCAAGACAAAATGGTAGTTTTATAGATTCTTATTACTATAGCTTTATTTTTTATATACTAAAATTTATAAAGTGTTTTACATGATTATATTTAGATCATGGAAATAAAGATGACTTTTCTGCACAATTAGTCAATACCGTTTTCCCAAATTACGACAAAAAAATAGTCAAAAATCATGTATATATAAAACTAGAAACGTGCAAGATGCCACTTAAACCAGGTGAATCGATACCATCGCTTGCTAAGGAGCTTAATCTCAGCATCAGAGTTACTAGAAAATCCTCTATGGAATCATTTATTATCAATTCAAACTCAACAATTCGCACAGGGGAGCTTTTTCCTTCAGGACTTACAGAAATTGTATTTAGATATAACACTTTAACTGAATATCATGCTATCATAAACGCTCCGACTGATGGCGATAGATCTGGGAATTTTTATTCATTTCAGCTTTATCCGTTATTTAGCGGTATTTTATTAACTTTTATTCCCATAATTTTTATTATAGAAAAGCTGTAGCTTTAATTATTTGTAAAATAGAAAATTTTTCGGAAGTATTGAGAACTAAGTACAACAAGAAACATATTGATCTGGTAAACGTTGACTCAAACTCGGCAATATTTTTTTTGATGGGAAGGTCAAAATTAAGCAGCTCAAAGACGAATTTCTATATCAGACCCTATATGGGGTCTTATCTTGATCAGTCTTCGTGTGCAATAATGTCACATTCTACGATGATTTTGCCTGAATTTAACTCTAAAATCATTAAAAGATCTAATTTCTCTGAAAGGCTTTCTTTTATGGACGTTCAGTATGAATTGTTTGGAACTGATTTACGTGATCAAATATTTCAAAATATAATCCGGGAAAAAAAGACGATAATATCGCGTATGGAAATATTTGATAAATACAATTCATATAACATTCACGTTGTTGGGCTGAATTCAAACACTGTTTACCAAATTTTCTATATTGAAGATACCCCAGAAATGGATCTTAGATACGTAGCTTATATTTATAGATTTAGGATTGGTTTATGTAAAACTAAAGTTTATTTACTTATTCTGTATTCTAAATGATATATATATATTTATTTAAACTTTATTTAACCTTCGCTTTTACTGCTATCCGCTTCATAGCTAAAATTTGCAAACTGATTTATCCAGCTGATAATACAAATGGGTTTTACATAACAGCGCCATCGCCAAAAAGCTTGAGAGTCGAGTATCCCGACTTTTTTAGAGCTAAGTCCTTAACTAATGATACGAAAGACAATAATATAGACACTTCAAGTGTCGATAAACTATATAAAATATATTATTCTAGAGTTGAAAAGTATTTAAAAATTTTGGATTCGGCAATACGATTATCTGATTGCCAAAACAGAAAATTCTCGCCGTTAAAATCTTGTGTTGATTGTAGGAGGGAATATGAAATCTGGTTAGCGTCGACGCTTATTCCAAGTTGTAGAAGTATTAATCGTTTTAAGCACACAGATGAATCTCTTGAAAATATTAAGCATATCAGTTCTGATATGCATAAAGCGTTTTCTCAATTCTTAAGTTTAACTGAAATACTTGAGTTTGGAAATGTAGAGCCCAGTGAGGATAAAAATGAAATAAAATTTTCAGAAATCAACAAAGGATTGTTGCAGGATTCGAATAAAATCACATTATTATCGAAAAAAAGCGATTTGACATCAAAATCTTTTAATCTCTTTCAAAAAAAGAATATTTTAAGCTTAAAAGGTAAAAATACAATAGATATTGGATCTAATGTTACTGCGAAAGAAAATATTTCTGACGAATTAGATGACGAGTTGGAACTAAAAGATGGTTCATTAAATAGTGACTGTTTGGGTAAAACTTGTTTCTTTAAAAGTACTGGAGAAAAATATCTGCATATTAGGCCATGTATTAGTACTTGCTTTAGAATAGCTAAGTCATGTCCTACATATTTTAATATAAGATGCCCGAGTTTCGATGAAAAAACCATAAATAATATCGACTACTCTATTATTATCAATCTCAATGTAAAGCTTTCGGGATTTGCACAAGAATTGAATCAATTGCTCTACAGAGAGCTTTCTTTAAATGACGGTTATGGAAACATAGAGGAAGATGGGTTCATCGAAGACATTATGTACAAGGCAGAAATATTGTTTAACAAAGCTAATATCATTGTAGAGGATAAAGAAAAGCTGTTGAAAGCTATTAAGGATTATGATACTATGAAATTATATCTCCAACTTTTTATATTAAGAGATTTGCTATCAAACAGTGGGACTTGTAGCTTCCCAGCAACATTTAGATACACAGGAATTGATTTGAGCATAAAAGAGATAAAAATTGAAAAAATTAGTGGAATTACAGAGTTATTCTATAATACAGTCATTTATAGCTTTTTTACTTTGGCGATATATTATCTAATAAGCGTAAACATGAAATAAAAATAATCAAGACATATTTTTCTTATTTTATTACCGATATGACTAAATACAAAAAAGTTAGTGGGTGACTACCATTCCCAAAAGAACGAGCTATTAATCGTAAAACATTTTTAGTGAAATTTCACTTGGTATAACTAGATCAAATGACCTTTTAATTGATTCAATCAGACTACTATGAATGCCGCTGCGATCGGGTTAATATTTTTTAGTGTTATTTACAATAAAAAAATATAATTAAGGCGATTTCGCGATAAATATCTTTTGATTAGAGCTATTATATGTAGTGGCTACACTTTAATGGAATAAAATATAAAATTTCTTTTTATTTTCTTGTTCAAAATATAAAAGGGGTTTTTTAAGAAATTTGATTTACCGACATATATCTATAGCTGAATTGAAAATGGCGTAAATCAAAGATTGATAGATCTAAAAGATACTATCATAATACTTATATATAAATACTAAAAAAATCTAATAGTCTAGAGAAAATAAACAACCCTAAATTGAATTAGAAAACAATAATAAATACTGAAAATCGATTATATGAGGGTAAAATAATCAATAGTATTTAACGTCGATAATTTTATATGATATATTAAAGATAATTGATATATAATTTTTGACTCAAAGATAAATGGCCCAAGATATTTAGCTGTTAGTTAAATTTTGAAGGGATGACTGGTTGATTTATTAACTGGTAAAGATGTTCATAAAAATATAATATTAACAGTTAAGAACTGTATATTATCGGTATATTAGATATTATAAGCCTTGTGTCAGATAGAATTATAATATTTAAATTGGTAGAAAATTTATCCCTCCCCGTTAGGCGATCTTTATCGCTTTCCCGTACAACGCCCTTTTAAAAAAACCAAAAATTATGATTCGTTTAGGTTTAAAATGAAATATATTATTTGCTGTTTAACTACATTATTATACCAATATAATTTAAAATCTCAGATTTAAACTATTTTTAATGAATTCAGTTGGCTAGATTGAGTAGATCAATTACAGTTCAAAGCTCCATAAAGATGTAAAATATTAAAGCTATATTATTGGGTTGGTTCAATTAGCTATTAGCAATTAACAATTACCCTTTTATAAACACCAGTGGCCAATGAATTATTGATTTTTTTTGCAAATAGAAAAAGAAGCTATTGGATGTGATTTTATATGTAAATACTACTAACCAATATTTTTCGGTAAATTTGCCAAAATACTCGAATGATTCGTACAAAAAAAATTGTCAGAAAGCTTTTTTTTAGAGAGTGGAAAATAAAACGTGGATATCAAAGTACTAATTCGCAATTCAAGCTAATTAATGTATTTATATATTTGTTAGGTAAATAGTTGACCCATTTAATTGTGCTTTTTTTCTAAAAATTAGTCGCACTGTCTTAAAATTCCAGCAACAAAAACATTACTCGTGATTGAATTAAAAAAAATAATAAAGGCTCTCAAAAATTTGTCAATTCAAAATTAATTATATATCATCTAACGAAATGGAGCTACACAATAGAGCTAAGGCATTGAATGTTTCAGAGAATGAAATGAATAATTCTGCGATTTCTCAAAAAAACCAAAAGGAAGAAAAGAAGGTAACTAATTAAGTGTATTAATTTGAAATATTTTGCAAATGTTCGTAACACCTCATGGCAGCTAACAGTTTAATATGTTACATCTCTTTATACATTAGATCGTTTTAAATTCACAAGCTGCATTGAGTTCAAAAAATGATGTTAATACTTTAAATGAGTATAAGAGAGTATCCCAAAAGAACACAAAAGCTAATAATCCGCCGGTAACTCCAAAGCTGGCTAAATTGCAGGATTTTTTAGGTATAGTACAAACGCACTCTTTTAACCAATCTGTTTATAAAACGCCTGAAGCTGCACTAGATGCAATCCTGAATTCATCGACAAAAAGTAATCATACATCATATAAAAGAAAATCAAATGAAGTTCAAGAACAGTTAAATCAACGAAGTAAAGATAGCTTGAATGAACACGATTTACAAGATATCGGTAAAGAAGATATTTTGAAAATGCGGTATAAAATTTCTGAGCAGAAGAAACAAATTGGCGAGCTGAAAAGTGAACTTGAAATGGCTTTGGGTTTGAATAATGAGCTCAAAACTCAACTTTTAGAGTCTGAAAATAGATGCATAACTTTGAAAACCAACCTGGAACAAGCGTCTGAAAAGCTGGATACAATTTACAACGAATATGTCCCAAATTCGGATTTCCAGCAGGTATGCATTGAAAATAAAAAGCTTAAAGAAGACTTGATCGAAAAGGAAGCACTGCTGAAAGAGTGCGAATCTGTACTAGCTGATTTAGTAGAGTAATAAATAGCACATCTGGCTTTTCTTTGACTGCAAAGATACTAATCAATCAAAACTTTTTTTTTTCTTTCACATTATTCCTAAAAAGATAAAGAAAAGAAAAGAAAGGACTTTTTACAGCCTGTTTTATACATTTATTATTCATTTGTTAAACATTAATCTTCATAGAGTGCCTAATACACCTAGTTTCTATATATTTTAATCATAATTAAAGGCGTTATTAAATTCCTTTACTTTACATATACATTTTTTTGTTATCTTTACTGATAATTAACCCATTTTTAAATAAATCACAATTATAAAGGGGAAAAAAATGATATTATACTAATTTACTATTTTATTTCTATTGACGGATATTATATGATTCTTAAATTAATGTGGTTTATATGATCAAGCTATTTGTTTGCGTATTTTTGGATTGCAAATGCAACAAGTCCTATTGATGCTGCCATTAATCCCAAAGAAAATGCAGTACTGCCTGTTCTAGTAGGCTTAAATTTCTGCAATCTTGGGCTACTGACACTTAAAGACGATCTGTTTCCTGTCTTAGCTGCAGTAGGTTTGTCTATTATAGTTTCGCTTATGACTTTATAAGATATAGAAACCTTGAGAGGAATGGCTTGGCTAGTAGAAGAGCCAGTTAAATATGTTGAGTTAATGTGACTAGTAATCATAGCGTCTAAATCTTTGTCATTAGTTAGTATAATGTAATCGCCGTCGCTATCTAAAAACTCTATTTTTAATGAGAAATCCTGTTGCGCGTTTAGAGGAATTTCTTTAATAACTTTGGATACTATTGTTGATCTAAAGTCATCGTAAGAAGTCGTTGTTTCCATGCTGAATCTATATATTTTGCCGCTATTGGATTTAAACTTAAAACTTACACGACCGCTATTGTAGTTTAGGATACTTTGAGCGTTTTGGTAGTAGCTAGACATTTGGGAGCCTAAGTCATACATAGTAGAGCTCCCAACTTGGCTTTGGGCTAGAGAAGGTCCCATATGTTCATAATCAGTGCTTTCATTTGTGTAATAGTAGTTGCTATACCCATTATCTGGAGATTCGTTTTCGTCTCTGCTATCGTCATATTGAGATTGAACCATGTCGTATTCTTGTAAATTTGGGTCATCGTGGTATTGAGTTATATCAGCATATTCGTAGTCATCGTGAATTTGAGGGAAATCTTGTTGCTGAGGATAATCAACATAATCGTGCTCATACTCTTGATAATCTTGAAGATCCTGGTTACCTTCATCAAACTCGTTAATAAACTCCTCATTAATGGGAATTGAATGCCTATTATCTATTAGGCTTAAAGTTGCACGGCATAGCTCAGAAACAGTGATGACTCCAGATATTTGGCCACTATTGGAGACAACAGGGAGATTCATGTATTTTTTAGTATGCATTTGTATTAGCGCATCCATAACCAAAGTCGTTGGAACAATTGTGTCAGGGTGCGGAGTCATAGCAATATCGACTGTTGCAGTAGCAGGATCTATATTCGCAGCGACAACTCTTAAGATGATATCTTTTGTTGTTAAGATGCCAATTACAGCGTTAGACTGTTCGTCAATAACTAGCGCACAGGTACTTTTTTTAGCTTTCATCAGTTTTGAGGCTTCGAGGATAGATTCAGATTGGTAAACTTTAGCTACAGACTCTTCTTTAAGTATGCTGCCAACTTGTAAGGAATCAAGAATTTTTTTAGCATCCTCTAAATAATTGTGGATTTGATCAAAATCGGGATTTAATTTATCGTCGCCACTATCTTTAAATAGATCGCTATTTTGAGTCAAATTTTCGATTCCTTCGTACATGCAGCTAATAATATCTAGCATCCCAACAACATCGCCAAATTCGTTACAAACAGGCAAATGACGGAATTCCTTGTCAACCATAATATCTAGAGCTTCTATGCTCAGAGATTGCATGTTTACAGTGATAGGATCAGGGGTAATGATGTCTTCTACCTTTGTTTCTAAAGCGGATTTTCCTTCGGCTACTACTCTGAAAGCTATATCTTTAGCAGTAAATATTCCAACTAGACCATCTTGGGAATCTATGACTAATAGACAATATGCCTTTTTCGCTGTCATGATGAACGCGGCGTCAAGAACGGTCGTTCCTTTCATCACGGTATTTGCCTCAAGAGGCTTGAGATTTTTAACTAAGCTCTCAGAATCCATTTTGTCTTTCGAAGTTTAAAAATGTGTGAAGAGAGCTTTTGAACAGTGATTCAGGAAATGATATTTCGATTTAGATTTGTGAATTGAAAAGATAATAGAAATATATAAATATGAGAAGTCTTGATTGAAATCATATAAATAAAAAGTATATATTTCATTTAGAACTTTTGAAGTAGTTGGCGCTTAACTTTATGGATTTTAGAATGCTATACTCTTTCTGCGCCTTTATACTGACTATCATTATAAATACGCCAGTTTATCTCTATTTTACTGCTTATTTTCTATAGCTATTTGTCGTTTATTGATTCGCTCGAATTTTTTACTTTAAATTTTTATTTGCCACTTGGTTTGAACATGCCAATATACTGTATGTTTTCGTAATTATATTTGATAATATAATATGATTGGCTTTAGAAGTTCATATGTATGCGGTTATAGCAAAAAGGGGAATAGATCAGTAGCTGAGTAGCTGAGTATAATTAAATTTAGGTACAAGATTTACTCTAAAATTGTCTCGGCGATTTTATTTACTGACTTTTACTGCTTTAATTTGCTAATTACTGATTTGACGAATTTATAGAGCTATTAAGAAAAAAATAATTTTATTTGGTTTTTATTTCTACATAGCCTATATTAAAGCTTTGCATAATTATTCAGCTCAATCACCTCGTAGGCTTTTATCTACATACTAAAACTTTATCCAATCACCTCTCCAATTCTATTAAATGAAAAATCTACTCTTAAAATCAGCTGATGTTAAATTAGCGTTTATAGGAGCACCCAATCGAATCTTTGTGGGGTCTTAGTTAAATTTATTTAACTTTCAACTTAATAACTCTCATATATTTTGCTTCCTAAAAACAAATTCTCAATAATAATATAAAAAAACTAGCTTTTTTTGAGTGCATTTATCTGAAAAGTTCATAAAGCTTTTCCATGTGAATTATATCTAATAATTTAATTACACTAATCAATAATTTATACCCAGAAACTAGGGCCAGAATTTTTTACGAACAATATACAGCTGCATAAAAAAATTGATGATTTTTATAGGCCGCTTATTATCATTTTCAATTGTTTTTATTATACATTTATTATATTTTAACCCTTTCATGGGCGGTAACTATCTTTGATACTCATATTATAGCCAATTATGTTCTATTGAATTAATTTAATTCAGAGGCTATTAGAATTATTGGTTTATTATACTTTAACAGCAAATAATAAATTTTCTTTAAATCATAAACGAGCCAATAAATTGTTTTTTTTTAAATTTTTGGACAGGAAAGGGCTAATTATTTGTTATATTTTTATTATGCTTATGATCTCTTATAGCTATTTAATATGTGATTGCCATTAACCACGCTGCTAAATTAAAATATATTTATTTTACTATTCTTTAAAGTATATAATATAATTAGTGAACCACAAGTTTCAATAATTAGTATTATTGAAGTTAGCGAAATCATGGGAAATAAATAACATTAAAACATTTCGTAAAGTATTTTATTCTAGATCAAGTATAAATATACTCTATAAATACATAATTATATATTGTTAAGATTTACAGGAGATTATTTTGAACTTCCTTAGCTTTATTACTATTGATTTTATTTGCTAGTGTGAAGACATACAATTTATTTGATAATGCTAAAAAATTTCTTAAATATCAGTGGTTTAAACTTTTGTTTAGCTCCTAAACACGAAAAATAATTTAAAAATTCTATTTTTTTTTTTTGATAATTCCTATAAATACTATTTAATTAAAAATGTATTATTGATAAGAAATATTTTAGCGAAATTTGGAAAACATCCTACTTTATTTAATTTAATTTATTGATAAAAAATATAATACGGTCCATAAATGAATAAATTTGATACCATAATTAGCATATAATACTGCAAATCAAAAAATTTTGAAATTTCTCTTTTGGAAGTATTATTTTGTGTCAGCTGAGTGTTGTAATATTGTTTTGTATGACCTATAATATTGCTTTGAATCCGATTTATAAGAATATTTATAACTTCATTTTATTAAATATGTTTCCTAAAATTTTTTACTGAATAGTAACTAAGTAGTCAGTTTTTATTTAAACTTGTAGCTGTATGCGATTATTTATACACTGTTAAATATAGAATAACTTATGAAAGTACAAACCCCTAGTATCAACTACACTTTCATTTTTAATGGCTAATTTATATTAATTTAATGTTAATTCTACTTTAATAATAAATGGTTGAGCCATTTATTTAAAAATTAAAATCAAATTATAACACAATATCACACATTATATGAGCTATTTTTAGTTATACTTTTATTTTATTGTTTAGTATGGCGCATATAGTAATAGATAAATACAAACCCATACATTGTGAATTACCAAACACTTAATTTTGGTTTACGCCTGATTTTAGGGAATAATTAGTAAATTATTTTAAAATAATAGCATAAAAATGATTAAAGACTCATATAATGCACTTTTTGCAAAATATTAACTAATATTTAGTTTCAATAGTTAGAAAAGTCAAGGTATTAGGGGTAGCTCTAAAACATTTTTGCCATTAAAAAATTAATAAAAATCTGTAATTAATATTATTTATACCATCATGGTATATCTTTCAGGATTCATTATTTTGTAAGAATTTTAGTATAATTGTAGCCATTTATTATTTACTACGCATAAATTGATAGTTTAAATATAATTTTGCTTATTAATATTTACTTTCTTTTCACTTTTGATTAGTTATTAGAAATAAATAGCGATATACCTTAATTTAACAATACTAGTGAATTTTATTATTTTTCTTGTATATAAGGCTTTCTAAAAAAAAGCTTAACCGTATAAATATATAAATACCTAAGAAAATACAGCTTATATCTAATCGATTTTCATTTTGATTCAAAATTGCTTATTAAGATATATTTGAGTCAATTCTGAGATTTAATCTTTATAATTTAATAAATATAGGTTTTAATGATAATTAAGATCGATATTATACATATAAACAGGCTATTAATATCTTTTTTGAAGTTTTTATCAGGATTAGCAGTTCTTAAATTTCTACGTTAATTTATAAAATAATGAATTAGCCATTGGTTTTTGGTGTTATTAAGATCAATATTACATCAAATACTTTTTATCCTTCTATAAAATTTTTATTTTTTTATATTTATTTGTTTATATTCTCATTTTCCACAAGCGTATAAAAAGTTTTTTTTCCCCATTCTACTAGGTCTTTTTCGAATTTAATTCATTGAAAATAGTTTATAAAAATTTCAGTTATTTAACATGTATATATTTATCCGATAATTTGCTATTTTACAAGTTCTATGAATAGATTAGATTATCTAAATTTTCAATTTATTAGCATCATAAAATTTTAGAGATAAAAAAATCACTTATTTTTTGAATTTTATTGCTAGTAAGAATTATTTTAAATAGGAATAAATGATACTGATTTAAATCAGCTAAAAATCTATTATTTCTAAATTTTATTAGAAAATGATCGTTTTTTTAGAGCCTTATTAGTTAAAATGAATATTTAAATAAATTCTGAGCTTATTCCATGATTCTGAACGGTTAAAAAAAATTGAATTAGTTTTAACCTAGAATTTTTGTTGTATTGTTTTTACGTATTCCTATACTTGATTCATAAACATTTTGAAAAATTGAGATAAATATAATTAACAACCTTAATATAATTTTAGTTTAATTTTAACCAGATTTTAATGTTAATAAGCTAAAATTCATCGAAATTTATTATTTTATATTATTATTTAATTATAGAAATAATTTTTGAATCTGCGGATAAAACAAAAAACTCCAATATCAAAATAGCGATTAGATCAACTTTTAAAATTTTAGCCTAGCTTTATGTTTCATAAAAATAGCAGTGATTAGAGCCTGGGGGTAAATTCAGTGTTAAGCGAAAGCTGAATTCTGTTTCAGTTAACTTTCATTCTTCTCTCTTTTCTTATATCACTTGTACTTAAACTTAAATATCTAGCTTTTAATTTCAATTTCTTGAAATAAAAAAAAGGGGGGGAAATAATATCAGATATAGTACTAAATTCAATTTTAATGTCTTAACCATAAACTCTTTTACCTAATTATCGTAAAGATTTTTTTTTGAATCATCATAATTTCTCTGACAGCGAATTCTCTTTTTATTCTCCTAGAAAACTCTCTAAAACGTAATCGATACTTCAAGTTGAAAATATTTAATTTTTATGCGACTAAGAAGCACAAGTTTACATAAAGTACATTCTTGAGATCTTGTGATATATTTCAATAAAATAATACTAACTTTGAAAACCTATATAAACTCTGAGAAATGTATTAGCTAATAGATGTAATTAATATTATTTCAAGGAGAAAATAAAAACAAAAATTAATTCGCTTTGATTCAAAAAACCCCTCAGAAAAAATTAAAAATCACGAGTAGAGATTGAATTCCAAATTTAATCCTGGAGAAAAAATTTTTAGCTTCTGATAATCCATTAATTAAGAACGATTCATGTCTAAATAATCGCTAATTCCAGTATAATTTAGATTGGATATGTTTTATTTTTCAGTATTTCGTCTTGTAACCACAATAAAAAGTCTACAAAAATATTTCTTGTTTGTTATTTTTAATAAAAATTTTCAAAGAACTTGTATTAAATCTAAATTTTAATATGACTATATTCAATTTTTTTATTTATAAATTCAAATCCATGTATTAATTGAATTCGGGTTTATAAATTTATCTATATAAATACTAATATATTATAAAAAGTTGGAATTTTTAAGTTTTTTAACTCCAAACTAAAAAATTATATGACCAATCAATATAGTTCTAATCAATTTAAAGCTTTAACCTTTTTTTAAAAAATAAATTAAATTTTCCAAAAATAAAATAAATAAGATTTTGAATATTTAGAAAAAAAAAAGGCCAAAAAATTTTATATTTTGAGTCGTGTTATAAAATTTCTAATAACTAGAGGAAAATAACAAATAAAATACATGAAAATATTTACAAAGTTAGTAATTATGAAAATATGTACATTGCAAAAATATATGAACTTAAATTTGGTCATCCAAAAAAACTTTGATCAACCACATTACGAAGATTATCGCTGAGTATAACTTCAATCAAAAAATTTTATATTAGAAAATATAAAGAGAAATAACAACCAATTTAAATATAGAAATCACATGCAAAATCATGCGAAACAGTATTAAAATCTATGGCTTTTAAAGTTGTAAAAATTAAATTTAACCCGATTCTTTGATATTTAAATGTATACAAACGACCCACTCTTACTATAAATCATAAAAAATTATAACTATTGAACGAAAAAAACGTAATTTAGTCATATCATATTATTATAATGTATATCAGAAATATGGAGAAAATTTAATTTAGTATCGAGTTTATACGCATATTTAAAGACAAAAATTATAATTATAATCTCAAAAAAAAAGGAGGACCAGTAATTTTAATTGGTTGTTTTGGATTAATTGGAGGCGATAATATAATAAAAATAGATATTTCCATTAATTCTGAAGTTTATTTTGGTATATTAAATAATGAAACAAAAATTGTGATCAAAATTAACGACTTGGATTTAAATTTCAAAAATATAGTGTTAGGTAGTATTCATCTCAATAAAATGTAATACTTAGAAAAATTGAATTCGGTACGATTTTTTGAAAAAATATGCCTCGAGATCTCAACCTAATTGAAGCTCTTTGAGAAATAGTTATTATGAACCAATGCTATTAACACAATTCACCAAAAACCATTGATGAATTGTAACAAAGAATCGAAACAGAATGAAATAAAGAATATATTGAAACTTGTAAAAAACTTTATGTTTCTATGCTATATAAGATAAAATTATTAATAATAGCCAAAATTCGATGGACGTAGGTTTAATAAAAATAAGAGTATATCTTGTTTTGTTTTTTTTTAATTTTTTTCTCTTTATGTTTAATAATTATAAGAATAATAAATGTTTCACCGTTAATCATTAAATTTAAATTAGTAGGATAAGCACAAATTTCTTGAAACAAGTTTAAATTACGTGGGTTTAAAACTGAAAAAGCTATTGTAATAAAAAAATTAGAAGCCTTTTTTTCAAATTTTAGTATTCAAAATACATATAATCTTTAGCTAAAATTGATAAAAAATTTTAGATATCTGTTAACATTGAAGCAGATATTTTGTATTAAGTATTAAAAAGAAAAAATATCATCAAAAATCTACTCCTTCTATAGTTAGTCAAATTTTATGCTTAAAATAAGATTTTTCTTATATATTAAAAACCAAATTGAAGTCATTTGTGTATATTATTTGCTTTTGACTCATTTTTAAGGATATTTTTGAATATATTATCAATCCCAGCTCTAATGATTGATACAAATTTTAACCTTTATTTTTGAATCCATAATGGTTTATTGACCACCGAGGTACGATGAATTCCATGTTAGTCATTTTATTCATAGTAATATATCGCTTGGAGAGTCATATTTAACGAATGAGGGAACAATTAATCGCCTAAAGTTATTTAAATTAATAAAAACTCACTATTAATCCTGTAAAATCCGAATAATTTCTTTTTGGCTATTTAATCTTGAGATAAAGTTATCATGACATTCTCGCTATCTAAAAATAAAATGTTTTTCTATTTTTTCATTTTTATTCTCATGGATTCCGTTTAGCGTTTATACTTCGAAATTACATGATTGATTAGATTGTACCTACCATGCTTGAATTTAATTTGATAAGAATTAAAATTTATATACCTGCACCTAGACATTATCTATAACTATTTTAGAGTGTATAGAAATTTTTATCGGAATACTTAGACAATATTTAGCAAATAACTAAAGTTTATATTGTAAATTTCAAAACCTGTATATTAATTATATAAAAAACATTCTTCATGTTTTCGTATTTTCTTGAAATTTAATATTTAGCCTCTTTTTGAAAATAATTCGGTTCCTCATTTCATATACCAATATTCATACAAGCTAATGGATATCAGGATATTAATATCTAAACGTTTGATTTAATTCAATAAGTTTTTGAAATCGATAAATTCTATTAAAACGATATTAACGGGATAAAACTTGATTTTTCATAGCAGAGCATTACCTAGCGCTAAAAAAATGACAAACGTTTATAAATAAACTTTTCCTATAATAGTGAAGATATTAAATTAGATTTATTTTTACATAGGTTTAAAATACTCAACCAATTTTTTTTATAGAGTTCTTACTTATATTTTTGAATTTTAATGATTCATAAAATTTACTAAAGTATAGTTATAATTACTTTTAACTTAAATTTTTATTCTAATTTTATCATTTCTTTTTAAATTAGTATTACCTATACCTTTACCTTTACCTTTAATCTTTGCTTTATTTTATTTTTTAATTATTCTTTAATTTTATCGTTTACATATTATTAACATACATTATTAGCAGTAAGGGAAAAATTAATCTGTAAAAACAACAAGCTTACACCCAAATAAAAGCAGAGATAGAAAAATTAAATTTTGAAGCTTGTAAAAAAAATTAAGTATCTAATAAGATGGGCCAAAAAATTCTAACTATCAACCTTAATGATATATGAGCCTATTATGAAAATGTGTTTAAGAATCTATTCTTTAAACCTCATTTTATATAGAAATCTAAGATTTAAAGAGAAAATTATCTCAGAAATAACTACAGTAAATCTTATACAATAAGTATCAACTTTTTACAGCCATATCAATGATAAATTATGTATTTCATAAATATACTTTAACGATTGCGTTCCCATCCCATGAAAAAATAAGACGTTTAACCTGTTATAATTTCCATTATTTACTATTTTTTTATTTACTAGCTTTTCAATGGTATTATCCAAATAATTATATCAATCATTTAGCGCTCTAGTCTCGCTCATTTCAACGCAAATTGAAAACTTCTTATGGGCAATAATAAAAAGTTTTTTTCTTTCATTTAATGGTCTATAAACTGCCATTATTTTTTAACTATCTTACGATTATCAACTTATCTACTGTCTAATTATCTGGAATCACGTTAGAAATTAACAAAAAAAATTTATTGAGAATTTTATATGTAAAACATCAAACTTTAATAACTAGTTACTCTTTTATAGAACAAAAACGATAATAAGTCAATAATTTTCTTCTAAAATCATACTTGTAAAAGTTTTAATCGATTTACGGAGTTATTTGCCTTGTAAGAAGAAAATTATTTCAAAT
>LSSN01002872.1:0-27287 GCA_001970855.1 Smittium culicis | reverse complement strand
TTATTATTATTATTATTATTATTATTATTATTATTATTATTATTATTATTATTATTATTATTATTATTATTATTATTATTATTATTATTAAAAGGTTTTATTTAGTGAAATTGACATTTTTAGTTGAAAATTTCAGATTTATGTATATATAATTTGTTATAAACGAATAAAAATTACATAATTTCACATAATTATATTTTATTGTCTAAAATCTAAAATCTGAGATTTTTTTAGTATTTTTAAGATCATAAAAAATTTTCACGGCTGCAAAAAACTGCAAAGATACTTGACTGCTAATCACCTATATTTGAGATGTTCTTTTTGATTAAATACTATTTTGAATCTGTTGTATAAGTGTAAATACAAAAATATATACCGTATATTGCCTAAGATCTGCAAGAAAAAATGCCTTAAAGAATATCTGTAAAGACGAGGATAAAGTGTAAATTTATTTATTGTGGGAGAGTACTGATATGAATATAAAGCTAGACTTATGACAACTACTATAAAAGAAAGATAAAAATGGGGAAAACAATAGATTTTTTTAAAACTAAAATTAAACGATTTACTTTTCCTTGAGTAGGAAAAGCTGTCGTTTAAGTATTATTTTTAGAATATATTTTATTCTCTATTATATTTTTTCCGATACCAGTAGACAATGTGATTCAGGATTTGCATAGGTCATTGTGAACTACAAAGATTCACTGCTAAGCCTGTAATTGTCTTCGGCAAACTACATTGTGAGGACAAGTTCTTAAACTATCTCATCTCTATGGAAGTTAGTTGAAATGACTTCGATTTATGCTCGGTTTCGGTATTTGTTTAGATTCGGGCTTGTGTTTGATTTTTTTTAAATTGGATTTAGGTTGTATTGAGATTTCTGAATTTTTTTTTGGTTGATTGTTAATTAATATTTTTATTTTTTTGAATCCCTGATTATTTGAGGGCCCCCCTGGAATTTGACTATTAAGCCGGAGGTTGACTAGTCAAATTCCAGGGGGACCCGAAAAAAATCGGGCCTCCAGCTTAAAAATGAATGTAAGCCATCTTTACCACCTCTGGCGAAATTAGTCTTACAGCAAAATTTGTAGATGCAGTTTCTCGATTGGATTTATATTTTATACTATTTGAATTGGTTTGAATAACTGTATATGACATTTTAAATTTCGTATTCAGTTATTTTTAAAACTGTTTACGAATTTTGGATCTGCATCATTGTTTAATCTTTGATAGTTTGTGTTATTTTCTTTCATTTTTATTTTAATAGATTAGATTTGAGTTCTGGCTACATATTTTGTTGGGTATTTTTCATGAAATTCTTTAGCCTTTGAGTCTGCATTAATAAATTCTATTTTTTGATAGGAGTTTTCTTCTGGTCCAAATACTTTATAAGAAACTAAATACAATAATTTTCACCTGCTAATTTTAGAATCGAGGATTTTGTTGATTTAAAATTTTTCAAAGTTACTAATTTTGACTGGTGGTGGTTTTTCGGGGTTTTGATCAAGAATTTGGCTTTCAATGTATAGTTCAAGCAAGCTAACGTGGAATTTAGGGTGGTGAAATGCAATTTTTATCTATTTGGCTTTTTTGATTTTCTGCAGCAAGTCTTAAATTCTTTCTAAATTCCATTTGAATTGCTTTAATCTTTCTTATGCTTCTGCTTCAGATGCCTTTTCAGGTTCCGATAAAAATGCTTCGAACTTAGGTTCAAACCCATATAAAGCTTTAAATGGCGCGCATTTTATAGATTTTTGATAAATGGTGTTGTAACAGAACTCTGCAATTGGAAAAATTTCTACCAAATCATCCTGGTGATAGCTAGTATAGGCTCTAATGTACTGTTCCAAGATTTGATTTACCCGCTCTGTTTATCCGCCGGTTTCAGGGTGGTATTCAGTCGACATTTTGTGATCTATTTTTATTTTTTCTAAAAATCTCTTCCAAAATTTTGAGCTGAATTGCAACCTCTATCAGGGATAATTTCTTGAGGTAATCCGAAAAATTTAAAAAATTATATATGAAAATTTCTACAGATTCAGTTGCAGTAGGTAGTTTTTTTAATTTGATAAAGTGTGAAATTTTAGAGAATCTATCAAATATCACTAATATAGTGGTTTAACTGGTGATATTGGAAGATCGGTAATAAAATCCAATAGATATTGATTTCCAAGGCGATTTAGCTACTGGTAACGGTTTTTGATAACTGTACTTCTTATTCCTTGCAGATTTTATTCTCTGAAAAATTTCGCATGTTGATGTATATTTTTTGATGATTTTATCCATGTTTTCAAACCAAAATTCGCGAAGAATCAGATCTAATGTTTTTATTTATCCAAAGTGCTCTACAAGAATAATGTCGTGACGTAAGTTGATTATCTCAGGAATAAGTTTTTTTGGTAGCAATATTTTTTCATCAAAAAACGCTATTCAGTTTTTTGTTTTTATTTTAATGTTTGGGCTATTTTTATGTATTTTCCCCTTCAGTTTCGAATAAATGTTATAAATATCATTTATATTTCTGTTTTTATTTTTAAAAGTATGGTGCTTATTGGAATTTAAAGGCTGTTAATGAAATGAATTGGGTTTATTATTTGAACTTCAAATTTCTTATTTTATTTGTATTCTTCGCGTCTTGATAGAGCGTCTGGTTTTCCGTTCGTCTTCCCGGTATGAAAAGTATGTCAAAATTGTTTTGACTAAATAATAGAGACCATCTAGCATGTCTTCTGCTCAGTATTTTGGTTTTCTTAAAATATGCCAAGTTTTTATGATCGCTGAGTAGTATAAATGGTTTCTCAATTTCTTCTAGGTAGTATCGCCATTCCTTGATCGCACTCAATATTGATAGTAATTATTTATCGTATATATCGTAGTTTTGTTCGGCAGATTGAATTTTCCTAAATTAGTATGAACATGGTCTTAATTCCCCTTTGGAGTCAACTTGTGATATTATCGCTCCGATTGCAAAGTCAGAAGCGTCTGTTTCCACAATATATTGTTTGGTATTATCTGGGTATCTTAGTACAGGCTCTGGAGTTAGTTTTACTTTCAGTTCCTGGAAAGCTTTGTCATAATTATCACCCCATGTGAAAGGCGTATCTTTTTTTAATAGTTTTGTCATCGGTTTTGTTATTTCCGGATAATTTTCAATGAATTTACGGTAGTAGTTTGAGAATCCAAGAAGATTTTGGATATCTTATGTATTTTTGGGCACTTACCAGTTTAATACACTCTTTATTTTCTCGGGTTCGGTATTTATCCCCTCTGTGGATATTATATGACCCATGAAATCGATTGATTTAAGATTGAATTTGCAATTTTCCAGTTTTCAAAATAATTTATTTTTTTTCCAGTCTGCTCAGTACTGCTTTGACGTGAGCTAAGTGATCCGATATATTCTCCGAGTAAATAAGTATATAGTCTAAATATGCGGTTGGGATGTTATCTAGTACGTCTTTGAATACGTCATTTATGAAATGTTGAAAAGTGGCGGGTGCGTTGGTCAAACCAAATGACATTACATTTTATTCGTAATGACCGTATCGACATCGGAATGCGGTTTTGTATTCTTCACCTTTTTTTGTTCTTACTAGATTCTATGCGCTTTGTAGATCCAATTTTGAGAAGATTTTATTTTTTCCTAATCGGTCAAAAATCTCTTCTATTCTCGAGAATGGGTATCGGTTTTTGACAGTAATCTCGTTTAGCTTTCTTTAATCTATACAGGACCTTAATGTACTGTCTTTTTTTTTTTTTTGTAAACATTATTGGTGCTCCCGCTGGAGATTTTGAGTGACTGATAAATACCTTTTTTAAGTTTTCTTAGAAATAATTTTTGAGGGTCTTCAATTCTGGTTCAGTTAAGGAGTATATTGGACCCCAGGGTGGTGGTTGTCCGTCTTTGATGTCTATTGGACAGCCGTACTTCCAGTGTTCAGGTAATTTGTCTGCCTTTTTCTCGTCGAATACTTGTAAAAATTCTGAGTATACTTCAGGTAGATGCATATTTTATTATTTTTCTGCCTCGGCTATTATTTAGGGGGTATATGTTCTGATTAGTGTTTCAATATTCGGGCTTGAAACCCCGTTATATATTTCTGTGTGTTCAGGTGCTTCTTTTTCAATTTCTATTTCGGATTCTATAGATAATTTCTCTTCATGTGAGTCTGCAGAGTGGAACTGTTCATCGGATTCTATACTCAATTCAGATTCCGATTCTTCGTTACTTTCCTCTGATGTGTCACCTGGTGCAGATATTAAGATATCTGCACGAATTGCGGGTATCGGATAAAGATTTATCTCTTCTCTGTGCGGTTTTTCTAATACTATTGAAACATTTAAAATTATTTTTTCTATTGACTTGTTTTTTAGTGGTTTTCCGTCAATCTTTTCTACTAATATTTCTTGATTTAGATGTATTTTTGGAAGATTTATTATTTTTAAATTTTCATTACTTATAAAGTTGGCACTTGCGCCTGAGTCAATTAAAAAAATTTTTTTAAAAAATTTTATTTGAATATATCGCTATTGGCAAAAGGAACCTGTTATTATAAACATTTTGATTATTATTTAAATTAGACCTCAAAAGTAACTTCCTGTCTATTGTTGGGGTTTGGCATTTAAATACAATGAGCAGAGGTTGAAACCACACACTAAGTGCTTTTCTGATGCGCAATATAAGCAAAGTTCATTTTCTATTCTGCGCTTCTTTTTTTCTAATGATAGTGATCCTCTGGATTTGAACTTGAGAGCGTTTACATCCATAGGTCCTCCATCTTGAGTTTAACTGGTATGACTGACATAGTTGTTGTGCGGTTCTATATTTTTATGTTTTTGGTTGCATGAATAATTATGATATGGTCGGTAGCTGTGGTTTTCGTATCTAGTGACATATTTTTGCCTAAAAGTGTCACGGCTTGCTATTCTATTATCTATGTCTATGCAAACTTCCATGAGTTCGGATATTGATTTTGGTAATGGGCTGTTGATAAGGATTTTCATTATGCGGTTGTTTAAAACCTTCTGAAATTGCATTATTAGAGCTTTCTCGTCGAATTCTGATATTATTGCTAGGATTCTGAATTCTGAGATGTATTCTGCTACTGATCTTTTCCCTTGGTATATACTCATTTGTTGATTAGTAGATTTGAGGGAAAATCCGGAATCCGAGAAATATCTTTTAAAAACTGCGCTAAATTATTCGCAATTCTTTGCAGCTGGTGCGTCTTCCATTATTATCGAATCAAGCCATACCATTGCTGATCCTATGAGGTGGCCACTTATGGATTCAATTTTTTTATGATCCGAAAGGAACTGGTTTGGGTTTACCCAAAACATACGTCTGATTGCTGCCATAAATGATGGATACTTGGCTGGAGAACCAGAAATATTTTCAATCTCTAGTAACTTGTATCCATTACTTTCTTCGTTGGTTATTAATGATTTTTTTTCTGGCATTTTTTATATAAAAAATATTGCTCGAGTTGTTTGTTACTATTAATAAAGCTAATACTAATGATTTGATTGTTGTTATATATAAATTGTAAATATGAAGGAAGTAGTTTAATATATAAAGACGAGGATAAATTGTATGTTTATTTATTGTGGGAGAGTGCTGATATGAATATAAAGCTAGACTTATGATAACTACTATAAAAGAAAGATAAAAATTGGGAAAACAATAGATGTTTTTAAAACTAAAATTAAACGATTTACTTTTACTTGAGTAGTAAAAGCTGTCGTTCAAGTATTGTTTTTAGAATATATTTTATTCTCTATTATATTTTTTCCCATACCAGTAGACAATGTGGTTCAGGATTTGCATAGGTCATTGTGAACTACAACGATTCACTGCTAAGCCTGTAATTGTCTTCGGCAATCTACATTGTGAGGATGAGTTCTTACAATATCCTTTAGGTTAGTGATTGAATCTTAGGTCTTCCATAATACTCTTTCACCTCGATTAACCCTTTCGTTCCAAAAAAATTTTTCATGATGAAAAAATCAAGTCCTAGTGTTTTTTAATAAAGTAAAAAATATCATTGGCTTTATTAACAAGCTTTATGTAAGTATCATCTAATAATGATAACTATGTTGAAATATCCAGAAAAAGTAGACTAGAAATTTTAGTAGTCTTAATTACGCCTTATACCAATAAAAAAAATGGTTAAGACAATAGCTATTATTGTTATCGTACTAGTAAAATTCCGTGAAAAAAAAAAAGATAATCGCTATAATTAAATTACTCATAATTTATCTTTAATTCAAGCTGAATGTAAGAGATTATTACTTTTTCAGTGGTTCTTTCAAAGAACTATAAATAAAATAATTATTATGGTGCATGATATATCATAGTTTTACTAAATACTAATGAAAAGATATCCCAAAATTTAAAGAATTTTGGCCTCGATTAAATATATATCGTCAAAAGATACAAAGATTACCATACTATAAAAAATAGCTAAATATTATCATAGCTCTATATATAGAATAAGTACAATGCTACCATATTTAAATTTCACAAGGATTATTTAATAAATTCAGCGAACATTTTAACGATTTTATTGCTATAAAATGTATTTTTGTTGCCAGCACAAGGTATTTTCCTTAGGTGGAAAAACGAAATAAAAGAAAAAACTATCAGAGACTCTAATACCCCAAGAAAAGAGACACCTGGAACAAAATTAAAACTTATTGGTTTTCTATTGAGCCAGGCGGAAAAGTTAACTTAAACAATATTTAAAAACATTTACCTAACACCCATCTCTTATTAATTTAATTACTTTATACCGGTAACATATACTACGTTTTATTAATAAAATAAAATAAAAATTATTTTTGTGTTCTATTTAACTCTAGATATCAATATTCATTAAAATTGGTTGTTTACTGTAAAAAAACAAATTGAGATATATTTTTCACCAAAATCATTTAAAATGTGTAAAGCATAAAATTTCACCAAAAGGTGTTAAAGCGAGTAATTGCTTTTAATTTATTATTATTAAGCATAGTTTAATTAATATCAAGCTTATCAAATTATCGATTTTTATTACTATATGAGTCTATATTGACTCATAATCACTCGCGTTAATTAAAATAACCTCAAGAAAAACAACCAATTTAAAAAAAGTAAATATTGTAATTTAAATAATGTTTAAAAAAGTAATAAATACATTTTTTTTAGGTATTATTATATTAGTATAAATTTTTTTTATATTTATTAAGAAATAAAAATAGTATATGAATATGTAGTAGTGGATTCTTTCTAGCCAAAGAAATTGCATCAAATCCAATCATTTTATTTTTTTCTTTATATTCTATTTTTTCTTTCTATTAAGATTTCAGATCTTAAATGTTATGATTAAAAAGGAATTGCTTTAGTTTTTATCACAAAGAACAAAATGTTCTTCGTGAGTTTTTTATAAAGCGATCCCCTTTATGAGTAATGTTATATTATTTTATACATTTTACTTTCGAATAGCTACTAGGTTATTTGTTTTATACCAATACTTTATATTTTAAACTTATCACAGATGCACTGTATAAACTGGTAGTATCAATGATCGATTTTTTTATAAAAAAAAACATTTTGATATAAATAGTCGTAACTTTTTGTTAAAAAGAGAAGAGGGTGGATACAAAACCACTACTGAATAAAAAATAATCAAAGTTTAATATCGTTTTTTTTTATAAATCTTATACAAATTTTGAACCAAATAAAACCCTATAATATAAACTCTATGTGGAGAAGTGGGAAAATCTCCGACAAATATCCAAAAAATTGAAGAAAAGGGGAAAATAGAATATTAAAACCAATATTAATATATTAAACTGATAGTTTACCATTCATAAAAATTATAAGTTAAAACAGAAAATCCAAAGAAACTAAAACACCAAAAAGCCTTAGTCCGATCTAGTATAATATAATTACAATATAATGTAGGCGGTTTTTTAGCGATTGAAAATGGTGAAAAACATCTACATATGAACCTGAAAGGCACCAAAATCTGACATACAGTATATTATAGTTGAAGTAATAGAAACTTTAAATGATATGTTTCTGTTTGTACTGTTTTGCTTAGTATTTGTTTGAGCCAATCGAAATAATGATAAACAGTCTACATTTGCGCAGGAAGCGGCCTAAAAATGAGCATAGTATAAATATTAGTTTATAATATGATTAATCACAATAATATGTTTTTATTAGTGTACATTTACATTTACATTTTAGTTTCGGTATATCTATCATATATAAATATAAATTTACATTGTATAAAATTTTTTCGGCCCAGTTTTCTCCAGAAAAATTTCCGACTCATTGTTTTATTTTTCATAATCATTTGTGGAGTGCTGAATTACAAAGCCCAAAGCCCAAAGCCCAAAGCCCAAAGCCCAAAGCCCAAACACATTTCAGATTTTTTTTATTCATTTATTTAGAATTTTTAGTTGAAAGGTTTAGAACGCTATTTGTAACAGTTTATTATGCTAAAAATAAAACAATAATGTCTGGCAAGTAACTTTGATGAAGTAATAAAATTAATTTTTTAGGCTATTTATTTCCTACTGAACAAGTACGCACTTATTTTAAAAAGGTCATTTTATATCTACCGCCCGGAAAAGGATTAAAATCCTAACTCATATTTTCTCCATGAAAAACTGAGAAATAAATAAAAAATGATTAGTCGCTGCATCTAACCAATATCATTAGATAGAATATGAATAAAAAAGATAATTCAATAAGCCCTGCTACTATTTATATTACTCCGTGCGTAATTTGGAGTGAATCGGAATTAAGTAAGCATTTTACAGATTATGGTTTTTCAGCTTATAAATATACTTTTACTGCCAATTACCAAAAAATTAAAATTAAAATTTTTTGACAAATAAATAAACGTAAATCAGACATTCATCTCATTTCAAAAAATTTAATTATTCCTGCTTTCAATATATAAAGTATTTAACGAATTCTCTATTGAGTTATGTGAATAAAATTGCGATTTTTTATTAAACTCTACCTTGATCGCCCCATATAAACTTTAAATATTATACTAAATAAAATTTTTAGTTTATCTATTACAAGGTTTTGATCGTCTTATAGTCAATTTTAATATTTAAAAATGCTATTTTCTCTTTTTTTCTATTTGTTTATTTATAAAAGTAGCTTCTAAAATTAAAAAAAAACTCTTCAAGTCTTTCAAGTAATTTACATTCATCCCTTTTGGGGTCACTTTTAAGATTGTGGGTTTGAAATATTGAAGCCTTCTAATTACATGAATTGTAAACACTTTAAAACGTGGTGTTGATGTTATAAAAGTTAATAAATAATTGATCAAACTGAAAATACCCACAATTACTTTTGAAAAAATAAATTTTAAATATTTTAAAGCCCATCAAAATTGAAAAGGGCGATTAATCCTCGTACACTTGTTTTTTTTTTTTCAATTATCAAAAGAATATTTTGTGCAATTCAAAACTTGGAAGGTGAAGTTCTTATTTTATTCTCTGTTGATTTATAATATAAAATTATAATTGTTGGCTTTATAGCAAGCTGATTTTATTTTGATCCAAAGAGGCTTTACAATATTATCGAATCTAATTGGCTAGTATCATTTGATAAAAAGCTTCCCGAAACCTTTGAAAAGCCAAAGGACATTCCTTGATGTTATTGAGATCGATTATAATTACAAAAAACGCTGATTATATGGTGTATCCTTTACAAAGAGTGCGCTTTTATGCATTCGAGTTTCACTATCAGCAATGTGGTATTTGATTATTATCCAATAATAATAACTTATTTTTGTTTTTAGCAAATAGTTTGTTTAAAAAAATTAAATTAACAAGAAATAAATACTATCTTTTGGGTTCAGCCAATAAAAATTTGTAAATTTTATTTTAAACTGTAACAAAGTGCTTTTTTCGTTCAGAATCTCCCATATATTGAGCGAATAGTCTCCAATTGGATTTTGTACTTTGATCGTTCAAAATGACTTCAGTTGTACTAGATCGAAATCTTGTAGATCTCATTTAAAAAAAAATTTTAAAAAACTTTTCTCATTTCCATCGAAAAATATAAAATTAATGCAGTTTTATTTAAATAGATTAAATTAAATTGCCTTTTTTTAGTAGAACGAAATTTATTAGGTGTAATGTATCAATCATAGATGTGTATACCAAAAAAAAAGTGCATGAAAAATATCCGAAATTATTAATACATCTACTTTTTTTTAAATAGATATTTAACATTTCCATCTCGTTTCTTTTTTCCAGTTTTGGAATAGTAAACCGAAAATAAAAAATTGATATTTTAGTGCAGCTTTTTCAATTTAAAAATTTTTAAAACTATCAACTTCAAATAGATGCGATAAATATGGGAAATTATTTATGTGTAGAACATTTTTTAATAATGTTCCACCGAATCATCTTTGTTATTTTTTTTTATTATAATAGAAATTTACATAGTGCATATATCCTATATAGCCAATGATTTTTTGTGATTATTTACAGCGAATAATTTATAGATAATTTATTTTTTCTCTTCGAAGGATTTCCTAAATGAAAAATATTTTAATACCTTATTTATTATGGGCATTATTAAATTGTACTATTTCAAAGTAATTTATACATGACCTAGGCAGTTGGATCATTTTTTTAGAAAGTTTTTCTATTTATAACTATTTTTGATATACGACATATTCTTAGGCTGAGAAGTGGATTTTTTTTCAAAATAACTCTATTTGTTAATTATACTAGGTAAATGCGTTGGTTATATTAGGAAATCCTTTCAATAATATTTTCTAGTACGATTTAAAGTTAATGGTAATGATGCTAAGATGGAAGATTTAAATAGATGATGATCCAATCTCGAAATAATATTGCATTTATGAGCTTGGTTTGCAATTAATCAAAACTGTTGTTAAACCCTTTCCCGTCCAATACTCTATAAAAAAACAAAAATTATGATTCGATTATGGTTATCAATGAAATTAATTATTTGCTGTTTAACTACAGTATACCAATATTACTTTAAAACTTGGAACTATACTATTTTTATCGATTTCAGTTGGCTATATTTTGTAGGCCCTAAATATTTTACCGTCTGTGAAAGGGTTAATGAAATACACTTATTAGACAAAACGCTTAGTTAATAGAACCATCAATAGATGTTTGTAATTTCCAATAATTAAAAAACTAAAATAAAACCTGCCAATAATCGATGCTATTCAATTATATTCATTCTAAATTATTGAGTAAATAATTTAGTTATATTTTATTTAAACTAAAGAGCTAGTTGAAAGTTAACCAATACTAGATATAAAATATTCTTATGCTACTTCTTAAGACGCGAAATAAATAATAAAATGAAAAAAAATGATAAATCAATATGTTTTTAGTGCAATTATAATCTTACTTATGGGTATCCCTCGTTATTTGTGAATTTTTTATTCACGAAAATTTGATATACAGAAAAAAAAATTGAAAATTTTTTGAATTAAGCGAATTTTTTTTCTTGTATGGTTGGAAAATACAGTATTTCTTATTCCTTTAACCATTAACGGGCTATCAATCTTATATTCATTTTAAAAACATAATTAGTTAAATCTTGATTGAATTATTTGTTGTTGGATAAATTGTTATATCATAGCCAATAGATTTAATAATTTAATATATTTATAATATTTATCTACTTTTATTAAGGTCAGCGAGCTTTTACACGGTTAAAACTGGTTATTCGCAAGTCTATTAAAATATTTTTATACTTTACCCGATGAAAATTCCTTATATTCACGAATATTAAAGTGCAAAATTTTCACAAGTACAAATTAACAAAATTATGTTGTTATCAGTGAATAAATTGAAACTTGCTACTCACGGTTCTTCCTATTCGCGAGTACTTTTTTAAAAAAAAAAATCGCGAATAACGAGGGTTGCCTGTAATTAAAATTTTAATAAAAATAATTCATACCAATAGGATATATTTTCAATAGCTCAATTTTATTTTATATGAGGGATTCTAAGCTAAGAGTGCACTTTTTTGCTGTTTATTTTTATTGGATTGGATATTCATTAGTTACTAATATTATTGGCGGTATTGAAAAGAGGTTTCAATTTTTACATTTATTAATTTAATTTTGAAATTATTATTTACTAAAAAAAAAGAATTAATTAACTCGTTGACTATAATTTTTTAATTCAAGTTTATACATTGCAACACTTTATACTATATAATAACTCTTTCATATATAATCACCTATATTTGGTGGATCAAAAATAGTCTCCGCCCATTAAAGGGTAAATCAGTAATGCTTTATTTTCTACCCAAAAAATAAAATATATATACAATTTCAAAAACAGCCACTTGTTATTGACCTAAAAATTCTATTGATAATGATATCATTAATCCTTTTCCGTCCAACACTCTATAAAAAAAATTGATGATTCGTTTTTAGTTTATAGTGATATTTATCATTTGCTGTTTAACTAAAGTGTACAATATCATTTAAAAACTTGGAATTATACTATTTTTATCGATTTCAGTTAGCTATATTTTGTAGATCAAAAATAACCTACCGCACGGGAAATGATTAACCCTTTCAAAGCCGGCTGGCTTTTTTTGAGCTACCAAAACTGTCCAACCAAATAACAATCAGATAAATTATTATAAAATTAGAATAAATTATATATAACCAATAACTATTAAATAATACATAGCTTATCAAAATATGATTTTTAATTTAGTTAAAGATGTTGGTCCCAGAAAGGGTTAAAGATAGCTGTTTTGGAACAAATATCATATAAACATATGCAATTAAAATCAATTTTTTAATAAAAATTACCAAGAAATAATACTAAAGTGCGTAATAATCCTATTAAAACATAATTACTAAAATCTATTTATTTAAATCTATAGCATTTTAGAATCGATTGAAAATAAAATAAAGACAAATTTCAACTCTATATTACTTTTAATGTTTAAATTAAATCGATATATATTCGAGAGATTGCTATAGAATAATAGTTTTTTTTTAGAGATTTATCTTGCTGATAAGAATTGGATAAAGTTTTTAGTTTTATCGACTAGTTAATTCATTGGGGGTTTCTAATTTAGTTTAACAGATAAAGTATCATATGCGTACGAAAATTTTAATGGATAAAGCAACATATCAAAATAATCTTTCATAAAATAAAAAGAATCTGATAGAATTGTACATTTACTCAAGATTATTGCTTTATAATAGCCATAAAATGCTCAAAGCTATAGCCTACCATAAATTTGAAACTATTCAATGTTTTACACTTTTTGTAATAAACAGACGAGCTAAAAAGAAATTCTTATGAAAAAACAAGAATAATATTCAATTTTTATTTATAATTATTGTTATACGGGAGATTCTGAATGAAGAGAGCACTATGTAGCATTTTAATTTTATTGGCTTGGATATAAGGCAATCATTTATGTTATTGGCAGAATTGAATAGGAATTTCGATTTTCTTATTTATTCATTTCAATTTGGAATTACTATTTGCTAAAAAAATTAGTCTTTTTATTTATTGGCTAACAATCATTTAGCTATTTTATATACTAAAACACTGTACACTATAAAATGACTACTTCATAAAGAATCTCCTATATACTTTGTAGTTTTGTTTATTACAACCCGTTTAACTATTTCACGGGCGGTAGATTGTTTTTAATCTACAAAATATAGGCAATAGCGACCAATTATATCAATTTTATTCCGAGTCTTAAAGAACAATTGATTTATTTTTAAATAGCAGCAAATAATGAAATTGCTTATAAACTATAAGCGGATCAATAAATTCGTTTGATTTAATGGCCTTGGACGGGAAAGGGTTAAATACATTGAAAAATAATTTTAGAAAGATTTAATACCAAATATAAATGGACTGTCTCCTATTAGTGAAATTCCTTGATGTGGTGTAGAGGTTTATGTAGTGTACTGCCTAGATACAATATACTATAATCTAAACGTTTTTACATTATCCTTGGATGAAGATCGATATGGAAACTATAAGAGTTTCTGGGTACAGAGATTCCATTGGGGAGCTATCTAAAAACAGGAGGGGTTGATTAGTTCGACACACCCTAGGACAATATACGTGAACAAGTCGAGAGTTCAATAGTAATTCGGACCTCAGCCAATTAGAAGCTTATTTTAGGAAAGCCAGGTAGAGAATTTGTATGTATGAATAGGAGCATATGCTTTATTAATCCATTAGATTTAGGCGTAGATAGGAACTCAATTACCCTAGTGGATTTGACTCCATTAGAATTAGCATAACTTCATGATAGCTTGTAATTTCAGCCATCAGATCTATTTCAAGCAATGTATTGGCGGATCTTTTTTTTGATAAAATGATCTCAAAAGATATATTCAAGCAGCAGCCAGAATTGGAGAAATTTTTATTACTGCAATATGTTGTCTTTTACGCTTTGAACCGATTTTGCAACTTTTTTACCTTTACTGCATACTTTCTAATACAATTATTTTACCAATAAAATTCCAAAATTAAAAAAAAATGCTGATACTAAATAATGTTTTGTAACAAAAAGGGTGATTCTTATTGATGGAATCATTTTATAGTCTAAATAACTACAGTATATAAAATGCATAATTTTTTTTTTTTTTTTTTTGGAGTAGAATAGTTACTTTTTTTTAACAAATAATAATTATGAAATCAAATCAAATAACAGAAAAATCGAAATGCCTTTTCAATTCCACCAACAATATGTTTAATTATGATTATCCAAGCTGATAGCATTAAACTTAAACAAAATGCTCTCTTTTCTCATAATCTCATATATGCCCAAGAACCCTAAAATTTAGCAATAAAAAAATCTACTAAATTATTTCTATTAAAGGAAAACTCTGGGGGATTTTTTCCGTTGCTTTCTTTTGTTGATAGTTTTTTTTGCCTTATTGTCGCCTTATTAAATTTTAAGTTTAGCGTATTTGGCCTTTATTCTGCTTAGATCTTCAGCCTATATAAATTTTAGTTGCAAGTATTTATCTTGGACTTGGTTATTTAGTATTGATGATTTCTTTTTTATTGAAAACTTTTTTATAAGAAACAAAATATATGAGAATTATTAACTTATTAATTAAATAAAGTTAGCTTAGAATTTGCAAAGAGTTGACTGGCTGCTTCAAGAAATTAATTTAATTTTTAACTTTAAAATAAATATAATTCTTTGCCCTCACGCTTTTAAGCTTAGAGCTATCCTAATATTATGATACTTGAAAGAACCAAATTCGACCCTAACACGTTTCACTAGGCTTGGGCGAGATTATTTTATTTATTTATATTTTTTAGCTCATTTCAATTTAACTAAAAAATTGTCATTACATAAAAAATGAATCATTGTAATAAGTGTCGAATAGAATTTTATTATTGATTCGCTTTTTTAAAATTTACTTTAACCCTTTCCCGCCCAACGCTCTTTAAAAAATTTAGTTATTGATTCGTTAATTTTTTAAAAGAAAATTTACTATTTGCATTATTTTAAAATATATCGATAATGATTGAGCCTAAGAAGTATTTTATTTACATAGAACCTATTTGGCTATATTTGGATGCTCAAAAACAGTCTACATAAGGAAAGGGTTAAATAACTAGTAAAATTTCAATTTCAATTTCAATTTTAATTTATAAAAGGTAAAATTAAAGCTCTCGACTAGCTAAAAATAAGAGCTCTAAATTTATCCTCTTTATAGAAAAATTTTCTAATTTTTTCTATAAAAATTTTAAAATCTCTCCTTTTTTTAATAAGGGATTTTGTGATTGTAATTGATGACATTAATTTAACGCACATTGTATACTTTTAAAGCTATTGATTTTGCGTCTTACCAAATTAAATTGATTAGCTTTTTATTTTTGTATGATAAACATGGTAAGAACATTACATCAATTAAATAAAAGTTATTGGGTTGACTTTTATATCCCCAAGATGTTTTTTTTGGTTATTAGGTTTCAGAACGGCCTACAGGTAATTATGACGTTTTATAATTTATAATTATTTTATTTTTTTAAAAATAGCAAAATATGCGAGTATTACCAAGAGAGATATCATGGAAATCTGTAAGTTTAATTAATTCACCTTGGTTAGTAAAAATTATAGTTAAAATTTCCACACTATAATCTTGTGGAATTATAAATTTTGTTTTTTCAGTTTAAATAGTAATATTAAACTTTTTATTTTTCACAAAAGAAAAATAAAGTCAGCCCACTTAAAAGGGGTTTTAATAAGATGGAACAAGAAAGATAGATCGGAAATTTATAATTCAATGCTTTAAAATGTGCATAATTAATTATAAAAAAGGTTAGTATTGATATCATGCTTTAAAGAATTGAGCTGTAATTTGGTCCTAGTTCCGATAAATTGAGAGGGAAATAAGTAAATAAATTTATGCACGAATTTCGAAAAATAATTATCAAGGTTAAAGTCAGCTATCAATTTAACTTGGAATTTATTTAATGGGTATTTATAGTAAAATTGAGTTGCAATATCTCCGTAAAATTTTGGTTATATTTTATCCTATTAATTTCAGCTTTTTAAAACTATACAAGTATTAGATTCGCTCTCAAAAAAAAACTTTAAATATAAAATATATTCGCTATCATCTTTAACTGAATTCGTAGTAGAAAGTTTTTATCTGAGCATATATATATGGGAGATTATTTCGAGGAGAGAAACTCATTCTATTAAAATTTTCCTACTGTACAGCATTACTTTTATTTTTTAGCCCATTAAAACAAATCATCGAGTGGTCAATTTTATAAAACTAGCACCTTTACCTAATGTAAATAAACAATAGAACTTCAAAGAAAAAAAGCCCCCCCCCCCTAAGAATATCCTATATATAATAATTCTTTGAATATAATAAGCAAGCTAAATGACGATTTTTAGTCCAACTCTGTGTCTGAGTATATTAAAAAAATAAGGATTTATATAGTTAAGCAAATTTAATCGTTTTTTTTCGTAACTTATTGTAAAAAAAATGGTTTAAAGTAAATTTAATTAATAGAGTACTCTTTTTTTAATTATTAAATAGATAAAATCGAATAGGATAGATCAGTAGTTAACGGGGGGAAAAAACTAACTATAATACTATATCTGCGTATTGATTGTGAATGCTTAAGCGCTGTGATATATATTAGTTTTGTATTTACTTGATTTTAAACTAATATATTCTGAAAATAATTTGAAATAGTATTGAAAAGTAGATAAAGTCATTATTCATTAAAATTCATTAGTTTTTTATTATATAAAACCAATCTAAAAAGTTAACTAGTTTGAAAAAAAAAAAAATTAAAGCAATATAAGCAATATAAGTATTTTTTAGATTATAAGTAAGGGTATCATGTACAAATTTTAAACAGAATTAGTGGAAAATTATAAAGAAAAATAAATGATTTGATAATATAGATTTAAAAGCTAAAGAGTTTTATAAAAAAAATACATTTCTATTTTGGTTATAAGTATGGCATTTTAATTCACCCTCTATATAATTAAAAGTCAATATCATCGATCCATTCATCTTCAAGTTCACATGCGATGTTATGTAAAACAGCAGTTGCTCTAATCCAATTTTCTACCTTTTCAAAGTCTCCCGGTTTCTTAAGCTGTTTTTTCATATGATGTAATGATCCCCACCTTGATTTCCATAATTTTACAGTTTTTTTTACAACGTTCTGGGTATTAATAATATTTAAATTAATCGATTTATCTTGATCAGTAAATTCTGGATAACATGGACTTAATATATGTGGTGTATTATTTATTTGGTCAGACGTGATGAGTTGGGTATTTTTAAAGTATCTTTCCGGGTTTTGTGAAATTATAGATGATTCCCACATTTTTTTTTGTTCTTGATATCCTGGGAAAAAATTTCCTAAAAATCGAATAAAATATTTATTGTCACAAACGATTAAAGAGCTCACTCCATAAGCGTTTCCATTATTTTGATAAGAGAATTGATATGATAGCGGAGATATTGCAGGTCGTTGGGTAAAATGAACTTCAATAGGAGAAAGTACTCCTATAGTATTTCGTACATTAAACGAACTAAAAAATTCATTTTCCAGCTCACTTCTTTCTTCATTGTTTGGCCATGAAATGTAACTTCTCGAAATATTATTAAGTGCTTTTAAGACCCGCTCAGTGTACAGTGATATTGTTCCGTTTGCTTTTCCGGTTTCTTCGGCAATTCTACTAATTGAAGTTTGCTTCTCACTTGAACCAAGTCTATATAATGCCACAAATAACTGGAAGCGAACATCTGTTTGTGCATTCTTAGAATCATTTAAAAACACAGGATCCTTTTCGATTAAATTTTCAAGAAACAAAAATGTATCTTTCCTTAGCCTTAGTTTTCTTAAAAATTCTTTTTCAGGAAGTTCCCAAGTTTTTACCTGAAATTCATTCGAGTTTTTCGTTGTTCTTTCGTTTTTTTTGGAGTCAGAAGTCTTCTTAGGTGGTTTCCAGTGCTTCCATTTGTTCTCTCTGTAAAATGCCGCACCAGAATCTTCAGGCGAAAGTTGCATATATTCGCTATCATAATCAAAATTTTCTTCACTATTTTGTACCATATATGTAGGTTCGTGATTATAATATTTGTTGAATTTATCCTGTTCCATTTTTTTACGTTTTATTCGAATGTTATACAAAAAATAAATAGTTGATAAAAATGAGAACTTTTAAGAAAAGTGGAAATTTGTACATTGATATGTGATACATATCACAAATAATTATCTTGTTATATATATATATTGAATTTAGGAGGATTTAAGAGAAAATATATTGACATCCAAAAAAGACCAAAAAGGTAGCTTTAGAAAAACTATTTATTTCCGCAATCTTTAATAGTTGCTTTCCCTGATTTTAAATATTAGAAATTAGATGAATTGGAAATTTAATAATATCAGTCATTTAGCGGTATGTAATATGAAAATATTGATAAAGCACAATTTATTATAAAATGGCATATTATCTTAAAAAATATAAAACATTGTTCGAGTTTTTCATATAATAAACCTCGAAACTTATAAATCAAAGCTTTTAATTAAAACTAAAATCAACACAGATTAAAAAATTGAGCAGTAATTTTTTCAAAGCTCTTGGAGAACTTAAGTAAAAGCATTTATAATTAGCTAAATTAGTATTTTTCTTTATTCATTTCTAAACTACAGGGTAAAGTATGTAGTAATACTATTTATTAAAAAGAAAATGAATTATTCATTTTAGAAATTTCCCCTTTAATATTTTTTGGACATATTGCTCAATTATCACTAAAGCAGAAGTCTATACCAAATGACTTCCAGATCTTTTTTATCCCTTATATTATCTTTCCTTGGTTCTATACTACTGCTTAAGAGTCAGATCAATTGATATAACTTCTTTTAATAAAACTGAATTTATATATACATAGATAATTACAATTATTATGTAAAGTAATTTCTAAACTAGAATTATACTCAGTATCTCAAATAAGATTCACTATAAAAGCAGCGAGAATTATTGGTGTATCAATCCAACTTATAAATATTTTATCATCAAAGATTGACAATGAAAATACATTAGCTGAACGTAGTTGAAATTATTAATCACAATTAAAACTTCTTCCATAAACTGGATAGAAACACTATTACCCATAAAGAGCTATTCGAATAAAATATTTTTAACTATAATATAAATGGCTAGATTTCCATTTCTAACATTTGAGAAGAAGAAAATTTATAACACACACATAGATCCTGTAGTTTTACTTATACTGATTGATAATATCAAATAAATTTTATTATACCGATATTTAAAACAATCAATAAAAACAGATTCCTATTAATTTCAGATTTATAAAGATTCTTTCAAGCTAAAAAAAGTTGAGGGGATATCTAATAAGTGGTTTTGAGCCAGAAAATTGAATCATATTTGGTATCAAAAATATAACTGTAAGCGGAATATTTCGTAATACTTATCAACGAATTAATGTTTTTTATTTTTAAAGCTACTATATTTGAAAGAAAGGCCCCTTTAATGGGAGGCATATATCAATTTGAGTCGTAAAATTTAATTGGAAATCTTTAAAAGTACTAAAACGCGATTTATAAAATTAAGGGGATATATTAAAAATTTTAGGATAAAAATTATATTTTAAAAAAATCAATAGGCTAAGACCTTTTGATAAAGCCGGCATAATTATACAAAGTAATTTTTTTAAAAAAAAATTGCATAAACTTTGTTCACTCGAGGTTCTTTTTATATTTATTTTCTTAGTAAGTAACTTTAAATTTAAGGCGGCTGTTTGAGTAAAAAAAAAAAAAAAATTAGTATTTGATGTATAAGCCACTCACACGAATTTTGGGGTTGATTGGTTTAAAGTATCTTAACCCTTTGCCAGGCGACAGACTATTTTTGACCCACCAAATATAGCCAATTGTGTTCTATTAAAACACTCTAATCCCGAGGACTTGAGAACTATCGGCTTATTGTACTATAGCAGCAAATAATATAACTGCTTATAAATCATAATCGAATAAATAAATCAATTTTTTTATTAGTGATGGGCGGGAAAGGGTTAAGGAAGTGTTCGGAAAAAGAATTTCTCTATTGAAAATTAAGCTTTAGCTTTTTTACAGTAGTTTGATAAATTTTTAGTTATAGCTATAATAATAAGCTGGTGTATGAGGCATATTTATCGTTTTTCAACTCATTCGTGGCTGGTAGACTATTTTTAGTTAAAAAAGTTATCAACCTATTTTACATTTAAATAAGTAATCTTTATTAGTAAAAAATTTTAAATGTTTAGTAAAAAATCAATTTTTCATCTTACAATTAAAACTGGCATCTAATGGTATAAATTTGATTGGTGACAATTAATTATATTTGTGAGCTTAATAATAAAAATCATTTTTAAGCATTTAATTTAACTTGACTTGTATTTTACAAAGATCTTTAACAATTTATACCAATCATTTTCAATTTTATAATATTCGTAACACTTTTAGTTGATTTTATATAAAGTCTTTCATTTTTTCGCATCTTTTTACCATTTTATAGATAAATTACAAATTTAGTCAAATAATAAATGTGATAATATTCGGAATATGACCAAGATTAAGAAAAAAAGGTTGATGCTTAAATATAAAGTATCTAGTGCCAGCATTCATTTACCGCTTTGCGCATGATGGCCCGAAAAGATTGGCGTTAATAATACTTTTTCTTTATCAAATCAGATTCACAGTAATCATATTTTTTAGAATTACTTTTTGTGTAAAAATTGGAAAAAAGATAGATTGGTGATGGGGTCTAAAACAATTGTATTTTTAAAAATTTTCAGCTTTTTTTATTGTTTAATCGATTTAAGTAATAACTTTTATAGTAAAAGCACTTTTATTCTTATTAAAAATATAAACGGGAGATTCTTTTGAAGAGCGGAACATTTTCTATATCGGAGATCCTGAGTGAAGAGAGCACTATGATTCAGTTTAATGCTATTCGTCTGAATAATCATTACTTTTCAATACTATTGGACGAGTAGCAAAAGTATTTTGATTTTTCTATTTATTAAACATTAGGTTAAAGTATTATTTGCTAAAAATAATCTTAAATTCTTTTTATTGGATAATAAGTAAGTATGAAATTTTATACACTGTAACAGTAATATTGATAAAATGACTCCTTCGAAAATAATATCAAATATACTTTTTTCTTCATTAAAGTATTATTTGGGGATTAAACTCGATTAGTATATAATATCAAATGGAAGGTTCTTTATGAAGGAGTCTTTTTTTTTTAATCACGGAATTTTATTGGTACGATAACAATAATAGAAAATACGCTGTAAAATAAACTTAAAAAAAATAGTAAAGTTGGTGCAAGGCATAAAAAAAACTAATATTCTAATATTAATAAATTCCTCTGCCGGTCTACTGGCTGCGTACCTAAAGGGAAATGGGATCAATTTACCAACTGAAAGGTCCACCCATGCATTGCTTCAAGTAGGCTGGATGACTGAAGTTACAAGCAGTCATGGAATTAAGCTCGTTCCAACAAAATTGAATTCGTTGAGATTATTGAGCTCCTAGTCAGAGCCTACATCTAACAGGATTAATAAAAAATAGGCACCTACCCAAACGTGGGAATGATCGACCTGGCTCTCTTTATGAAGGAGTTATTTATATTGTAAAGTGCTACAATGTATAAAATCGAATAAATGATTAATGGCCAGTGAGCAAAATCAATTCTCCTTATAGCAAATAACAATTGCAAATTGAAAATAATAAACAAGAAAAATCAAAATTCTATTTAAACCCCATTAATAATAATTAATAAAAAATATTTATCAAGCCAATAATATTAAAGTGCGACAAAGTATTCTCTTCGCTCAAAATCCTCCAAATGAATTAAACAATTTAGCCAATAAATCCGCCAAACAATTATTATCAAATGAAATTACAAGGCAAAAAGTTCCTCTCATCAAAAGAACCTCCTAAACTTTTAATTCGCCGCCATCTTTGCTAATTTTTTTTTTTTTTAAACCGTGAATTTATTAATAATGTACATACTATTAAAAAAACTAATAAAATATATAAATCTTCAACTTATTCCCCTCTGGACCTCTAGGTCCTCCATACCTTGCAGGCATTGGATCAAGGGCCATCTTTGATAAAAAAAATTTTATTCTATCATAATAATTTATATATGGGAGATTCTTTATGAAGAAGCCATTTTATAGTCAAAGTGTTTAAGTGTATAAAATCTCATAAAAAATCAATGGCCAATTAGTAAAATATTTTTTATTTTTAGCAAATAATTATTCCAAATTGAAATGAATAAATTGAAAAATTGAAATGCCTTTTTTGCTCCGCCAATAATGTTATCAATAATTGAATGCCAAAGCCAATAAAATTAAACTGAAACAAAGTGTTCTCTTCGTTTAGAATCCCCCACACGGATATTTTTTAGCAAAAAAAAGCTTAGGTAGTTAGTTTAGCTATTTTTTTATTATTTGTTAGCAAGGTTAAAAATAGAACATGGAACTGGGATGGGAATTGGCCATGAGAGTCTGGCTTAATACGCATAACTGTGTCAATAAAAATTTTAATGCTAGATATGTAGGAGTTTTTATTGACTATTTTACCTTAATTTTCAATTAAGGATTAAAGACTTTAAAATTTAGTTCGCCTACAGAGAAATACTTTTAGGCTCAGTGTGTCGTAGATAGGTTGTGCGACCTATCCGAATACAAAGAACTGAATATTTCTCCAAGGATATAAGTAATGTAGTTTTTTCTTTATGCTTTGTAAATCTGAGAACTTGCGTTTTACAAAGAGTTTTTTATACAAAGCTAAACCAAAGAGAAATATAGTTTATTAGTTTATTATTTTCTTTTTCTGCTTCTATTACTACTATCATTATCATTATTTTTACTTTTAGTATTATTTCATATTCGTAAAAACCTTTTCTTTAAAACTTAAAAGTATGTAAGAAACAAACTTAAAATTAGTTAATACTTATGTTTTATTGAATTTTCTTTAAATATTTTACTATAAATACCGACACGTTTTAATTTTTTTTTTTATTCTCATATTTCAACAACTTTTTTTTCTCATGATAGCCAAAAAAACCCCTACCACAACACATTTTTAATTACCCTAAACTAATAAAACGAACCAACCATTTGTATTAAACAAAAATTTTGCAGCAGGTTCTCTGTGTTCTAGTTCCTGACCAAAATTTAGTCAATAAGACAAATTCTCTCGAATATTTATAAAATAAAAAGTTCAAAAAAAAATATGGCTTATGACTAAAAATTAGAGAAAATTGTTATAGCAAACTTACACATTTTAATCAAAAATAAAATTAATCAAAAAAATCAGTACAAAATCTTTATAATAAATTTAATACTAAAAGCTAAAGCTAAATTCATATGGGATATTCTTCGGAGAAGCGGGACTTTTTTTCTTATAAATTCTATTTGCTAATATGAATTAGGGTTAACTATTGGTTGTATCAACTAAACCATTCGATTAAAAACTCTAAATTGAATTATAATTAAAAGCAATTCTGCAAAGCATGAAAAACTTGATGGAAAAAGTTCTGCTCCTCCAAATAATCTCCCATATATTAACTAAAAGCATATAAATAAAAGTATCATTGAACACTTATCGTGTCAGGGAGAAAAACTCTCGGTGACAAATGAGCTTTAATATGATGTGATAAAATATGGAAAGTTTTCTCAAAAAAAAATAATAAAAGAAATAAGGTTTTAAGTACTGAAATATGAAAAAAAAAAAAAAAAAAAAAACTAACTAACTAACTAACTAACTAACTAACTAACTAACTAACTAACTAACTAACTAACTAACTAACTAACTAACTAACTAACTAACTAACTAACTAACTAAATAAATAAATAAATAAATAATAATCTTTGAACTAAGCGCTCTTTTAAAGTTAAGCTTTAGCTTATTTTCTCACTTTTTTTAGGTTTGCTTTTAAGTTTATCTATTTGAGGAAGATTTTTTTTATAAACGGTGTAATAAGAATTTTTACTATGATTTTCGAGAGTTTTCCTTGTCTACTTTTCTTACCTATTTACACTTTATAAGTAAAAACAACTTACTAAACTTTGTTTTCGATTTATAAAGTTTTTCTTTTCCTATAAAGATTATTATTTTCACTGAATAAATCAATTCTCTTTTTATATCCCAGAATGGTAAATCACCTTTAAGTCTTCCAATCAATTAATTTCTAAATAATCTAGAAATTTCTTTATACTCGACTAATTCTCTTTCTTTTTTATTTTTCTTGGGTTTCTCTTTAATTCAAAATAAATTCATTTATATATTTATGGTAAACTATTAATCACAAGATCTTTTACTTGATTGGAGGATCTTTTTCTTAATTTCCAAGATTTATCCATAAAATAGGCGTGAATTTCAAGGCTTTTTTAATTAAATCCAAGATGCTTTTCACGTCGATTATTATGAATTATTTCATTGGCTTTTTTTATTTTATTTTTATAAATTTTAATAAAACTATTTTTTAATTCCATAATAGCAGTTGTTATAGTATACTAAGCGCGCCAGTCATGTATTAAAAAATAATTGAAGTATAAATAGTATAATTTGGCTTCAAAAAATAAATTATTGATACTAACACACATAATAATAAAATATTTCGCGTAAATTTGGATTATAATAGACAAAAAAATCAAAAAAAATTCAAGAAATCAACGCAGATAGATAATTTTTATGAAAAGAGTTAAAATACATTTATAATTTTTTATTTAAATATATGTATAAATAGAGTTTATGAGTAAAAAAACTGATTTTTTATTATTAAAAAATAAAATTAAATATTATATCATGACTTATATTATAAAGGGTTGAATATCTGTAATAAATTCTTTTTTTTGAAAGAGATATTTATAAATAGAGAGTTTTATTTACTAAAAAATTTACTCAAAATAAATATACAGTATACTAGTGTATTAATTTCAAAATAAATGGCTACAAAGGATATTTTAAGGTTGTTTATAAGGAAAATGACGTTATTTAAACATTTATATAAATAAAAATTTTGAGTATTTTTATGTATAAAAGAAAAAAATCAAGATATCGAAGTTCTAACGCTTAGGGTATACACTAAAACCAATTAATAAAACATTAGAATTTAAAGGGAGTGATTTGGATTTTAAAGTTTTATATACTACTATAAACAATTTCAGCATAAAAACACCGAAAATTTATTTAAATCTACGAATGATAATCATGAATTTTATGAGTCATATATATCAGATCATTGCTCTAATATCGGGGGTATCGGATGTAATACGACATCTAAAAATCTAAAAATCTATTATCTTCGTTTTCGAAATAAGAAAATTTCCACATTGATTCGAAATTTAGGTTAGTTATTGGAGATTATTCGATATTAATTTCTGGATTCACTGAGATTGATCAAAAATTTATTCCAATATCAATATGCATAACACAGAATGACGATTTTAAATCATACTTGTGGATTTTTGAGATTCTCTCAAATGAATTAGAAGGACTTGGATTAAATTTGAATGCAAAAAATTTGATAGCTGACTCTACAGAAGCTATAACAAAGGCTGATATTATTTTCAAAAAAACTATGAAAAGAAATAATTTCTGATACCATGATGCAAAGAAAATTCACGATATTATTAATACCAGTGGAGAAGTCTATAAAAACGACATTAAATTTGGAATTTCACAAATACAGCTGATTCCAATATAAGAATTGTTTGAAATGTCTAAATAACTTTTTAATAATAAGTGGTCAGTTATTTCAAAGTTTGAATGTGTAATAAAAAAAATAAAACAACTATACTCTTATAAAAAATTCAAACTTGAATGAATACTTTGATAAATTTTCACCTTCAACTAACAACTCTCTCGAGAGGTTTAAAAGAACTATAAATGATAAATACAAAGAGTGTAAAAATCATCCTTACTGGAGTTTTTAACCATATCCAAGAGGGTACTCAAAGAATCGGTGGATTAATGCAAACCTAATTTTGGGGAAATTTTCTATATCGAAATGTCTTTAATTGATATTAGCACATTAAGCATTATATTTTTGACTGGAAAACTTGAAAAATAAATTCATTTAGTATCTAAAACTTGTTTTAACCATTCTGATGTAACCAAAATCACAAATAAAATAACCAAAGATAAATTTGAAAACTTTGAGAGCATGTTTTGGTTTTTTAGAGATTTTTTATTCATCATAACTGAGAAAAATATATAATAGTTACTTGGGTGCATATTGGTCAATTTTCAGTTTTTTGAAAAAGAAAAAGTGTATTCACATTCTTTTTAAAATCTGTAAAATCAAATTTTGTTTACATAAGTCTAATCAGCAACAAGAGAAAGCGCGGTAGAAAAAAAAGCGTAATGAAAAACTATATTCTTTGGTTTAATTAAAAAATATACTTATTTAAAAGAATTTCAATCTATCTTATAAAATAAATTCACTTTTAATAATAATCTGTACTTAATTTAATATAATTTAAATAATAAAAATTGCAATAAAATAAATGCTATTTTAATTTAAATTAAAATCTTGTCTATAATATGATCAATTATATACTATTATAGTATAGTATAGTATAGTATAGTATAGTATAGTATAGTATAGTATAGTATAGTATAGTATAGTATAGTATAGTATAGTATAGTATAGTATAGTATAGTATAGTATAGTATAGTATAGTATAGTATAGTATAGT
>LSSN01002870.1:0-30545 GCA_001970855.1 Smittium culicis | reverse complement strand
GGCTCCGATGAAGGCACGGATGGCCACCTGGGTGACCGGGAGCGCCTGGTGGATCAAAAAATTTTGCTCTCAAGATTCAAACGGTCAGACTATCATCACGATAGTCGACCGGAAACGACGAAATAACCGGTCTGTCATCTACCGGTGGACGGTGGACCGAAAAATCGGCAAAAAAGGCAACTGGGTTGACCTTCAAGCTATCCATCCGGACCTGAAGCTGGGCCTTCAGGACATTGGAAAAATGAGTATGGGCACATTCCGGACTGCCCAGCGCCTGTCGAACATGAAAATCGTCGACCAAAAATTCAAAAAGTTTTGCCCCTGCTGCAACTTGTGTGTGCCTGAGACGGTCGACCACATACTCCTGAGCTGCAGCCGGTGGCGAAATCACGGATCAAAGACGATCGGCAGGTTCATACCGACGCCGATCCGATCTGATGAAAATTTTTTATTTATCTAATATTCATTTTTTTTTTATGCCTCTTCTAAATATAATTGGCTATAGCCATCGAACGCGAACGATCAAAATTTTGGGCTGGAAACAGCCAAATTTTTGAACGGCATCCGCGTGCCCAGAACACTTATACTGCAAAGTATAAGTGATTCACCAGCCTCCTTGAAAAAATGACCAGTGGGTATGGAGCTGCTAGAGCGGCGGAGGGGGGTCGGATGAAAAAAATTTTTTTTTAATATTTTTATAGCTTTTTAAATATTTTTTATTAATTTTTTATATACTTTTAATTTATGTTTAATAAACTCTATGAAAAAAAAAAAGAAGAAAAGAAGAAAAGGAGTTTCACAACGTTTTGATGGCTTATATTTGCTAAAAAAATTCACTTTTATAGTTTATTTTTTTATACGATTATATTAATGATACATCTTAAAGAATAAAATTGCTTCTTTGTAACTAGTCTTCCATATTAGTTTCGGATAATATAAAAAAAAATATATAATAAAATTGATCCTTGACTCACTTAATATCTTAGTCATATTTTATCAACATTTTATTATTAAAAATAATTCACCCCTCTCCCCTCACCTCAGATAGTTTAGGTTTATTAACTGGAGTTAATAAGAATTAAAAAAATTTTTTCTCAAAACACTTTTGAAAGTTATATAAACATTAGGATTCGAAATATTTAGTAATTTTTTATGCAAACGAAATTATAAACATGGGTATAAGAATTGTGGTTAATAAAATTTCTAAACAGCTTTTACTTTTTGGGAAAATGCAAATATTTTATTTTGAGCGAAGCCGGGAAGAGAATTCAAATTCCGGTTCATTTATTATGGTTATTAAAGGTTTAGATAATATAGGCTTTACTCCTATAGAATAATTTTGCCTTGGCTTGTCTTTATCCATTTCAATTGATGAATTGAGATTTAGTGAACCAAGATCGTGGGATTGATCAATTTCAACTAATGGCTTTCCAAAAAATGAATTATGTTTGATTACATTTGTTTTTTTATGTAATCCTTGAAGAAGCGACCCTTTTGTAAAATTTAAACTGTCACTAGCTGGAATCTTTTTGTAGGCGTTTGAAGAGTTGGGCTTTGGGTCAGATAGTAGCGAACCTTTTTTAAAAATGTCAATAGCTGTTTTCTCGGATAAAATGGTCTTTTTTTCTTTAGAGTTATTAAATTTGTCTAGTAAAGACCCGGGATTAAAATTTAGATTTTTTTTTTGATTTTTTGAAGGGTTAGAAGAATTTGAGGATGATTCATCAACAGACGGATCAGAGTTACTCACACCAAAGTTCTGTAATTCAGAAATCTCGACTGTCTGGTAGTCAGTCCCTTTCTCTTCAATTAGCTTGATGATTTTGTTTGTATCAATATTATATAGATTTACAGGGCTTGGTTTAATTTTTAAAGATGTGTTTGTCGAAATGTTTGAATTATCAAGAGTGCTTGTTTCGTTTATAGTTAGATTGCCCATTTTCCCGATTAAGTTTGATCCTATGTTCACTAGTGGTTTATCAGGAATAAAAGACTTTAAATCTTCGTAGTCCTTTACTTTATTTAACTGGGCTTTCTTTTGAAAAGTAGATTTGAATTTGATTGAGTTTATTACTGATCTTAAACTTTTGACCCAAAGATTCAAATCATCCTCTGACTCTGCACAAAACCACTTTATATAGTCAACTTCGGGCTTTTCAAATAAAACGCTAGACATGAGTGGCTTCAGCCCAAATGCAAATTTGGTACAATAAAATTTTGTCGATAAAGTTGGTAAATATAAATCGTAACAATCTAACGAGTATGATATTATGTTTTTTTTGTACTTTGGTTGTATAGCTAGCTCTAATTTTAAGTTTTTGATGCAAAAAGTAGTTCTATCCCATTTACTATTATTTTTCCTATAGAACAGTTTTCCTGAAAAATCTGACACTGTGTTATTTAAGCTACTACTAGCTAAAAGTTCGTTGAATTTTGAATATCGCTTAATTATCAAGAAATTGGAATTTTTTTCGGACTCACAAAACATGTCAATAAGATTTTCCCATAGGTTTACAGGTCTATCTATTTTGAAATGCGGTATATAGTTAAAAAAGGACCAGTCATCAAATGAGCTATCAATAATAGAGTTAGATTTAATTTCGCTTAGAATAGACCCTAAAGAACTGAAATTTGCGGCAACAATAGGGTAGTATATGGAAGTGTCATTGAAAAACAGATAAAAGGATATCACTTGAAAGTCAATATTTTTAAGTAATTTATCAGCCTTTTCAGTTAAACTTTTATATGAACTACTAGAGCTATTCGTTTTTGTTTTTGAGTTTGATTCTTTGATTGTAATATGGTTGGAACTGGTGCCAATAGGCATCTTCGTGTTATTGTTTAAGAGGGAAATCTTACTTTTAATTAAGTTTGAATTTATTCTTTTCTCAATACCGGTGACACCATTCAAATAACTCTCCAAATCATTTATTAAGCACTCTAAATCACAATAATCATCAATGCATAATTTTCGAGTACAAAAATTAGAAGATGATACATGTGAATTATGGTTGTTGAATAATACAGGTACTTGAGGTAGCGATAAAGATATATTTGAATTGCTATTTAAGCCTGGAGAAATATGGTCATGTTTATTTGAGTCTAAGTCAGTATAGCAATTTTTAGACAAATCTAGAATCGATAAAGAAGTAGATGTATTTAAATTTTGGGTTATACTTTTATTAATGGGTGGAGATAAATTTTTTATGTCGTGGAATGAATTAATGTTATCAGAAAGAGAGTTGGCTCTAATATCAGAGATTGAATTGTTATTAGAGGGTGGCATACTATAATTTTCAGACTTTAGATCAAGCGTATCATTTTTTACAATAAGGTCATCTGGCTTATTTAATGATCTGATTGAGGGCGATTGGCTTGAGCTTTTAGTTTTAAAAGTAGAATTTTTTCTAGAAATGGTGGAGTAATAATTTGAGGTGGATAGGCTTGAGTTTGGGTTTAAATTTTTTGAGGAAAAATTCTTGATAGACCTAATAGAGTTGTTTTTTGAAAGTTGATTTCTTTGAGTAGATGAATCATTAATAGCGGGTATGGAAAAATTTCCTGATTTATTTAAATGCAAGGAATTTTCACTGCTTATGAAATTGCTTAAATTTCCGCTGTGATTTATGAAATCACAAACATAGCTCTCGCTACTTTTGCTCGAGGTCTGCTGATTTAAAGAAATATTATTTTTTCTAGGAATGCCATTATACTGATCTTGGTATGAATTTTGTGATTCTTCATCAGAAAATGGGTTTATTGAAGTTTTTGATGTAGAATTTGGGGTTTGTTTTATATCTTGAGATTGATTTGAATAATTAAAATCGATAGAGGAAGCATTGTTATTTTTTACTTCTAAATTAGATAATGCTGAGAAAGAACGATTTTCATGCAATATCCTAAACTCGGAGTTATAATTTTGATTTTGATAGAAACTATCTTCAGAGTGACAATCAGAAAAATTAGAATTTTGTATATGGCGAGGATTTGAAGAATCAACAAAAGGTATGTTGGAACCTGACTCAGAATCATCTTTTAACAGGAACGGGTAAACACTGTTATTTGAGTAGGAAATGTTGACTGAATCGTCGCTATGGATTATTGAGTTTGATAAATTGTTTTTTTTTATAAAAGGATTATTACTTCTTTTAGAAAAAACTTCGTTAAGATCGATTTTGGGGTGGCTATGGTTTTTATTTTGGAAATTTAGATCAGACTTTTGAAGAGGTCTTGGATGAGAATCCATAAAGATATCGTTATTAATAGATAAGGAACTAATATTATTGGATTTGGAATCTTTTTTATTATACTCCTTTGATGTACCTCGCAGGGATCCTGAGAGAGCGGTAGAATCAATTGGACTTTTATTTATCAAATTTCTAGTATTGGGTGAATTGTTTCCGTTCAATTTATTGTTTGAAGAAAAGGAAGAGTTCGAAGTTAGTCTAGAGGGAAGATGAATAGAAGAATTCGGATTTTTGTTTTTGGATAGAATTTTTGATTTTAAAACTGTTAATGGCAAGTCCTCATCGGAAGAGATCGAATCTAAAGGAAAGCTAGTATTATTCATTATAGAAAAACGGAATATTATTTAAAGGATCGTGCTTATAAGGTGAAAACAAGAAATTGAACGGAATTTATCAGTAAATGTAAACGTGGAATGGAATTCTGGTAAGTAATTGAAAAATAAGGATAGATAAAGTAATATTATTCACAATATTACAACTATTAACCTAAAGTTATATTAGAGTCTTAGTATTAGGTTTTTATCTAGTATAAGTGTAAAAACTTAAGTCACAGGTAAATAAGAATGTATTTTCTTGCTCTACCAATCAAGTCTCGGGAATACGAAGATGTTAGATTGCCGAATAGAACTGAAAAAAGCCTGGGCTATAATAAGGTCATAGATTAATTGTTATCAATCAATTCGATAATAAATCGCAATATTATATAAAAATTACATTCTTATTAACTGAACATATTTCGCGAATGATACCTTCCATAATTGTGCATAATACAAATTATCTCGTAATAATACATGTTTTCATTTTAATAAAAGGCAATTTAACCTTATAATATTTTTTTTCCAGAAATTCCATTTTTCAATTTCCATTAATTATCAAATAATATTCATTATGAATAATATCTCAAAGTTAGAATACACTACCAATTGGTGAATTTTATTTAAAATATTACATACTCACAATCAAAATACATTGTGAGTGTCTTCATAATTAATACTAGTAAATATTAAAATGGACCTATGAAGACAATCGCCATCTATTAACAATCAACGTGTGAGATTCTTTACAAACAGAGCACTTTAATTTACTATTTCTTTAGCTTACATTACTACATAGTTTCTTATATTGTTATCGCACCAATAAAATTCCGTGAATAAGAACAAGTAAAATTAATCCATTTCCGCCCAACACTCTTAAAAAGATCGAATTTATTGATTCGCTAATAATTTAAAAGATATTTTATTATTTGGTTTTATTTTGCATAATACCAATATTTCTAAAGACCTCGGAATTAATCGATTTTAATTGAACGCTGTTGACTGTATGTTGTAGATCAAAAACAGCCTACCACGCGGGAAAGAGTTAAATAAAAATTATTTTATTTTATCAATTATAAATCTTATTAATTTTTTTGTCTAATTCTTTCACGGTCAGATAACTGTTTTTGATCTCTAAATATAGTCAAACGTGTCTAATTATATTAATATAGTTCCGAGATCTAAGAAGTATTCGTATATTGTAAAATGACTACAGGTAATAATCTTTCCTTTTAAATAGTAAAAGACATAAAATTTTATTTAAGAATGTTGACGGAAAGGGGCCAAACTATCGTAATATTTTTTTTAAATAGTAATAGTTAGATCAGAATTTCACTGTATTAGATACTGAACAAACTATTTAAAATTAACAGTTATAAATTTTTATTCATTTAAAATGTATATTTAACATTAACTATTTTTTTATTACAAAGTTAAAATAGTAAATAATTTAGGTATAAAATATTGTACCAACTCTTCATTTCGTTCAATATTTGGATAGCCTTTTATTATACTACTAAGCTTTTATACCTGTATTGCTTTTTCAAGTTAATGAAGGTGAACGTACTTGTGTAAGATACAAGACGTGTAAGATAGTATTATATTCACATTAAACAATTAAGTATAGCTATAAATATACTAAAAAGGGAATTGGTTGTGGTCGTAATAAATTAAAAAATAAATTAAATTGAATGAAAAAAAAGCAAAAAGTTTGGAAAGAAAATGAAAGGCGATAAATATGTATTAGCAATTTTAAAAAATTATTTGAATTCAATTCTATTCAAAAAATGTATTAAGCTATGAATAGGCGCAAATATTACTTTATTTATTCAAATCACGAAAATCTATGATAAATTAAATAGTGAGGATGATCAATATTGAGAGTTTGTGCTATATTTGGAGCTTATAAAAAACTGCTGAATCGATTATAATCAACTTTGGAACTTGTAGAAAATCGACTGATATGTTTAGATTCATCTCCGATTTGTACTTTTTTAATTCGAAAAAAAAAATTCTATCGCGTCATGAATTTTTTTTTTTTTTTAGAAATTGTTTGGGCGATATAAACAACTGATCGAAGCTTATAGAAATTCTATTGAAAATCCCTGTATTTATCCTTTATTCATAAGATCATGTAATTTCATATCTAGCTCTGCGAATTTGAATACTTTAAATAATGCAAATAATTCAATTCATGAAATGTTACTTGACTCTAATCAGCATAATCGTGACAAGGCTATTAAATAAATTATGTCTTAAAGCGAATATAATTCTGCATGAAGAACCATGCACCGTATATTCAAACTTATTTAATTTTTAAGTATAATATATATTGTATTAAAATTACCTAGGTGTAATTTTTAGGTTAGTTTAACAGTTAGCTCTGCTAACTAAGAATAATTAAAAGATAGTTAAAATTGACTATAAAAAGGGAAATGCATTTCTTTACACTAGAAAAAACAACTCTCTAATAGTTTTTAAAGTTTTAATAGTACTCGGTAACTTCTTATCAAATAAAAAACTTACAAAAAAGACACAATTTTTATTAGCTCCTTCAAATCTTGATGATAAATTAAATATCGGGGTTTATTTATTGGTTTTGCCTTTGATTTTCAATTTGTACCACACCTGGCCATATGTTAGGCAATTACTTATTCATTTTTGTAAATAAAATTTTATAGCAGTTAGTTTTTCTTTAATTTCTGTTTTTTAATTTTCTTTAAAAAATCATTTCATTCATTGAGTTTTGTAAAACTTTTTCAACTATGATAGCAAAATATTTTCCATTTTTTTCTATTTCAGAATTCACATATTCTTTCAATCATAAATTTTCTTTAGAGATGGTCAAACCAAATTGAATAATAAACCCAAATAGGTTCATCGATTAGTAATGATATATTTTATTAATGCCTTTGGATTTGTTAAGCAGCATAATTAATTATGCGGAAATGCATAACCAACTTCCCAAATAAAGGCTCGCATAATAGCCAATTAAATAAGACGACATAAACTATTATGCAGTTTACATAAACAATAAATGCGAAGGCTGAAATAAGAGCTAACTACTTATCATTATCATTATCATTATTATAATTATATTAGTATATTCTTATATTAACGATTTTAGTTAGTAAATTTAATTATAACACAAGTTATAATAAAAGATGTATAAAAAGCAGCCTTGATTGCTTTTAGTCTAAACATTCAATTTTCCAGAATCAAAAAACAAAACATAAAAATTATAAATAAATAAAAAATATAAAAACACCAAAACATATAAGTATTAAATATTTAATTAAAGCTAATTACACTAAATAACTAAAAGGAATTCCTAAAAGGAATTCCTAAAAGGTAACCAGAGATAACAGATTCATTGCACAAAATTCCATTGAACTCGGAAAACCTTTTTTATCTGAGAATTACTAAACTGCTTTTTCATATATACCCTTAAAAGATAACAATTTATAAAAGCATATTTTTATAAATTTAAATTTATTCCTTAAATTTTATTAATATCAAATTATCTATTTTTTTTTTTTTTTTTTGTCTCAGAGAGTTTATTAAACATGATTTAAAAGTATACAAAAACTAATAAAAAAATATTTAAAAAGTTAAAAAAATATTAAAAAAAATAATTTTTCAACCGATCCCCCTCCGCCGCTCTAGCAGCTCCATACCCACTGGGCATTGGTTCAAGGATATCAAATTATCTAATACTATTTTATTAACCAAACTAAAATAAAACATATTAAACATTCTTCAAAAAGACTTTTCAAGCGAAAGCAATCTTTTTGAGATCATATTTATAAACAAATTCATTAAAGGTCAATTCTTTTCTTGCAACCAATTTTTGGACTAAATTTTCGCATCTATGTTCTACCCAAAATATGAGTGTGTTTTAAGTAATCAAAAACTAAATCTTTTATTATAATTTCCATAATTTTAGCTTTTTATTTAAATTTAAAACGCTGTTAAATGTTATATTTTCCTTCTTTTATAATTATAATTATTGGTGGTTTGGTTAATTATTCTTTTTTAATTTTTAGGCTATATACTAAATTTTTTGATGTGACTTCAGTAGATGCTCCATTATCTATTAAACGTAAACAGATCTGTTTATAATCATATAGATTGATTATTATTTGTCCGTAATTCGACTCATAATTCTGGTTATTTTCAAAACTTTCTTCATTTATATAACTCTTATCTTCAACGGGACGAATATAGCCAGTTTTAGCATTTCTTGCGGCCTTTTCAGAAAGTCTTGTAAAACTATTTAACATGTTCCATTTCTCTTTAAAATAGAATAATAAGCAAATTTTATTGCACTGCACTATTCTTTCATCTTTAAATAGATATTAAACCTTTATTTAGCCTATTTTCATGCGACTAAGGCCTCTATAATAGTAGCTTTAAAATTTATAACATTATAATTATCCCAAAAAATTTTTTATGGCTGTAATAAGAGCAAAAATCATAAATTCTCGCTGTTTTTATGAACTCAATTACATATTTAATATCATTGATATCATCATAAGTACAGATTATAGGTTTTAATTTTTTAAAAAATTTGACCAATGTTCCATCCTCTGAAAATGGTACTGTAATGCGACCTTTAACATAAGCTCACATTTACCTTTTGACTGTTTCAGTATTTATTTATTATTTATTTATTATTTATTATTAATTGTTAATTATATGGGCAATTCTTTATGAAGAGGTCATTTTATAGTGTAAAGAGTTTCAGTATATAAAATCGCATAAAAAATAAACGGCCAATGAGTAGAATAATTTACCTTTTTAGCAAATAAAAATTTTATATTGAAACGAAGAAATAGAAAAATAAAAATGCATTTTTTGCTCCGCCAATAATACTTACAATAAGCGCTTATATAGGCCAATAACATTAAACTGCAACAAAGTGCTCTCTTCGTTCAGAATCTCCCATATTGATAATTTAAACTTGATATTTTTTTGGTGTTTTGTATATTCATTTATTTTTTGCGATCCATTTTTTAGATATTGTTAAATTTAAAGCAATAAAATCTGCTTTTGTATATTCTTTGTTCAATCTTTGTGTTTGAACATTCTTTACTAACGATAAAAGCTAGTATAATAATAAATTATTAAATTATTAAACTATATTAAAAAAATGTTTTTATATTTAACGTCAAAAATATTTGACCTGTGAGTATATACCTTTACATATGGGAGATTCTGAATGAAGAGAACGCTTACTTGAAGTTTAATTTTATTGGTGTGAATAATCACTTAATACTAGTATTATTGACGGAAATGAAAAAGCCACTTTATTTTTGATATTTCTTAGTTTCAATAAAAATTTTTTATTTGCTATAAAAGTATATTATTCTACTCATTGGTCATTAATTTTATGTTAGATTTTATACACTATAAAATGAACTTTTCATAAAAAATTACTCATATATGTTTAGTTTACGCTGCTTTCATTTTATAATTTTTTAATAAATGTACATCTATATTTATATTATATAATCGCACATTTATTACTTATTACAGAACAACCCAATAATTAATTTAAATTTGAAAAATTCTTCTGCATAATCAGAAACATAAATTTTTTGCCTCAATTAATGGATTTTATCTAGAATATTCTTTTGGAATTATGAAATCTGCCCTTTCGTGAATTACAAAAATTTACCAATCTTCAAAAGGACTATCCACAGTTTTTGTTCAAGATTTATCCAAGTCAAAGAGCTTTTTACAAAATATTTTTCTTTCACTGCAATCTAAGTGTTATCTGCAATAACACCAGATTCAATTTCCATATTTCAAAACAATAAGAGTCAAAGCACTATATCCTTCTGCATACTTAACCCAAAATTATTAATTTTTACTGCATTATACAATTTAAGCTGCCCATTATTAGGCGTTGATGAAATTTAAAAGATATTGGCTATAAAACTAGTAAACTCATGGAATAGAGGTGCATTTAATGAAGTATTATGAGTATTTACACCTTTATTAAAATAATTATTTAATAAAAATGAATATTTTACTAGTTATTTAGATGTAAATTTTGAGTAAATAATAAAGAATTTCAGTTGTAATCATGAATTGCTATAAAAATTTCTAATTTTTAAATTGGGATAGGTTTGAATTAACTTGTTATATTTATGATTCTTTAACTTAAGGAAGTATTTAAAAGTACTTAGTATCGAGGCTAATAAGTAAAATCAAGGTATATAACAACTATTTTAACTATAAGCGCTAATAATTTTACATTAAGTATAGAATTGGTTCAACAATGCATACTAATTTTCTAAAAAAGTTTGGAAAAGGCTTAAATATATTTTTTGGTCGTATTTTTTTTCTCTTTCATTATAATTTGATCTGCGTAAAATGGTATCAGATCAAGTAAAAATATATAAAAATTGACAAGCATTTTATTTTTTATTTAGTTAGTTTATTTATAGAAAAATACAATTAGATTGAATTAAATTAAAAGTCTGCAATAGGACTAGAATAAAGTCGTTTATTTAAATGAGAAAATATAAATAAAATAAAGTATATAAAACTGGAACTAGGACAAGTACAAGGACAAGAAAAGATGGGAACAGGAATAATGTCGAAAAGCTTAGCCATCCCATGGGGGGTTGCTAAGCTCTGGTTTATATACCTATCCTTGAGTACGTACTGGTATGCTTTCGTATTTTAGTTAGTTACTTTGATTTTCTGTTGTTAACAATGTAATGAGAGATAGGCGTTCTTTTTGGCTGATTATATCAATTGGAATCAAACTCATTATAAAGCCAATAAATTATAAAATTAGACGGCGTTAAGGTAAATTTAACTATTTTTAAAGGTATCTTTTCCATTCGGATCAATTGAAATCTAATGGGGATTATATTTTTTCTAGATGTATCTTTTCTAAAGGTATTTAGAATCAGCTACAATTTTTTCTTTAAAGAAATTTTTCCACCTAAAGAAAATCTTCTTTGCTGTTAATAAATTGTTAGTTAGCGCAGCCTCAGTTTTGTACCTGCATAAATTCCATATTTCTTTTCCAAATAGAATGTATACATTTGGAAACTTAACTTAAAATGGCTCTAAAAAAACAAAAATTATATTAGCTGTCAATCTACTGGCTAATCCTGTATTTGATCTTTAGCTTTTGTTGGTAAAAAAACTAATGAGCTTCCAGAATTCATTTATTCTTCTACAGCTGAAGTAAATATTAATTAGTTTTTCTTTTCCTGATTCATATCTTAAATTATTTTGATTGGTAAACTGACCCTTTTTCCATATCCTTAACTTTCTCCAATTATTAGTGCATTCTAAAAATACGGATTAAGGCTAATATACACTTTAGTTTCTAGATCAATTTTGAGGATATAATTACAGTTAAAATTAGGATGTTTGTTTTATGATTTACCAATTTAACCCGATTTAGTTTGACCTATTGGTTCTTTTCGACTTTTTATTTCAATTATTTTTCTTAATATCGAATTTTTCAGTTTATCTATTGGATGATTACTGATTGAAAAATTATTTTTTGGAATATATAAAGTTATTTTCTGCGACAAACTGCCAATCCCATAAATCCCAAACCAATTTCTCGCAGTCAAATTATTCCTAAGGCCAATTAATCCCAATGCCAATAACTCCCAATGCCAATAACTCCCAATGCCAATAACTCCCAATCCAATTACTCACAATTTGTTATTTGATTAATTAGTTATATTTATTTTTACCAATTTAATGCTAATATTAAACTTTTTCTGGGTGGAAGATTATTTTTGAACTAAAAAACATAGGCATTTGAATTTTATAAAGATATTAGATTTTGAGATATTAAAAAGTATTGTTTTATATTAGAATAGCTGCAAATAATATTCTTACTTAAATACTACAAACGAAACAATAAATTCGATTTTCTAAGCTGGAGAGAAAAAACTAATGCAATTTCAAATCGTGTGTTCAAAGACATATGTTCCCTTTTTTAATGTATATAAAGGTAAAGATACAACATTAATTATATAAAAATATTCTAGAAAATTATATGTATATATTTTAATCGTGTTTCAAGTTGATATTAATATACTAGAAAATACGTGATAAAGTAAGCTATAAATAGATAGATTGGTGAAAGACTAAAAAAAACCAGATTAATTCCTCATCTGGTCTACCGACTGCGTACCTAAAGGGATATAGGATCAATCTACCAATTGAAAGTTCGACTCAGGTTTTGGTTCAAATAGGCTGGATGACTGAAGTTACAAGTAGTCATGGAATTAAGCTCGTTCCAAAAAAATTGAATTCGTTAAGATAATTGAGCTTCCTATTCAGACCCAACTTATAATAGGATTAATAAAAATTAAACTTCTACCCAAACGTGGGAATGATAGAACTGTCTTTCAAAAAATAAGCTGTTACAATTTTGAGACATTTATGACTGTCGAACGCTGTATTTAAGTACAGATATTGCCCTAGGATGTGCTGATATAAAAGATTCCACTCATTTCTAGATTATTTTATTTAGCATGTAAATTTTTTGACTCGTTTTTTTTGTTTTGTTTTATTAATTTTTTTGGATAGAAGAGTAAATATATTGTTACACTTGAGTGTGATCTTTGCTAATCGATTGTTGAAAATATGATATTGGTAATAATATTACTTTTAAATAGTTAAGCTTTGATTTTTTTTTATTAAATTGTGATAATTAAATAATATTTATGCTTTTCACATCGAATACAATATATTTCTTACCTAATATATCCTTAAGCGAAAGGAAAAAGTGTTTGTTCAATTATATTTATGGCAAGTAATCATTAAAATTAGCTAATAATTGTTAAATATAAATGATTAAATAAATCAGGAGAATCCAAAAAAAAATATTGGCCAAATATAAAAATTGGGAGTAATTGATTTGGGAGTTTTTGGCTTTTGGGTGTCGATTTTGATAGTTTTGTCGAGGTACCATAAAGTTTGATTATATATTTTGTCGAACCAATTGATTTTCACATTATTTTTGATTGATGTGGTTATTGGATTATTGTATAGTTTTATTTAGTATATTTTGACCAGAGTTCTGCGATAAAACTTCATATAAAATTACTCCCAATTCAATTACTCCAAATTCCAATTGATACCACATCCAATAACCCCCAATCCTATTAATCCCAATCCTACAACTCCCAATAATTGAGTTAACTTTTTAATTATAAAAATTTCTTACAATTTACTGTTATGATTAATGATTAATGACTAGCCAAATGTTAAACCAATTAGTTTCAATTTTATAAGATATTATTCGACCCACCAAAATACTCGTATTTAAAATTTTTACATCTAAAAAGAATTTTATTGTAACTAAATTGAAAAAGATTAAAATTTATTTAATATTATAACTAAATAAAATGATTAAGACTATTTGCATTTAATAAATTTTAAATATTATGTTATTTCTATCCTTTTCAATTATTGGGAACACCTAATTTCAATAATAATGATCTACATATTTTACTTATCGATTAAAAGTTTTCTAAATACAATTACGTGTCATGGACATAAATAAATTATGTAATTTACTGGAGTTTTCTAAAAGATTTTAGAAACTTTTATAGATCTCTAGAAAACTCCAAATAAATTAACTAATATAAAAAGAATATATAATCTCAAATCCTTGACATTATGATTTCTTCATAATTTCTTGGAATTGTGTCTTCGTCTTATTTTTTGGCACTCGTTCTAAATAAATAATTATTACTAAGTTTAAATTAAAATGCCAAAAGCTTGTAATTTTATTAAAACTTAATTACTTATATCATTATAGTTTTGCTTATTGTTTAATTTAAATTAAGTCTATTTGTATAGTGTTTTCATAGCTATGTATTTTTGTATAACTGGTCAGAGATTTTATTGCAATTAGCTATTTAGCAATAAAATATCTTTTATATTCTTTAATAAAATAATTTAAGCTAAGTACTTCGAAATTAACTTCTGAAATTACGACATCAAACAACTGTACTATTACTATTGCTGATATTAAAAAAATAAAGAGCATGAATGCTTCCACCCTCTAAGAATCCAAAAATTAAAAACCATTTAAATAAAAACAAGTTGAAAAAATAGATATTAAGTTAATAATTTCAACAATTTACACTTAGCTTAACCTAATCGATACTATTTTATTTGTATACTTATACTATAAATTTTAATTATAAATTATTAGAGTAATACCTTATTGAAAAATAAAAAATTATTTAATCATTGAAGCATAAATATTTTGATTTTATTGTCAGATAAATATTTAGGAAATCAATAAATAGTTAGCTAATAAATATTTAGCTAGTAATTATTTAGTAAATCGTTTATTACTTTACCTAAAATGAGGCTGTTTACCTAGGTCAAATAATATAGAAAGAAAAAAAAGCAACAAAAAAATTATAAAACAAAAGAAAATAAGAAAAAAAATAATAAGACAGATAAATAATAAATTTATAAACCAAATACCAACTTTACTAGATAAGGGGAGGCACTTTTGAACCAATCTAGTACTTAACGAAAACTATCCAATCCTTTGAATTACAATAATTAAAATTTGTTTTAAAAAAAAAAAAACTCAGTTGAACTTGAGCTTAATATTCCTTTTTGAATATCATTTTTGAAAACACTTGAACTTTTAGTTAAAATAAAAATGATTTATCTTACTTTTACTAATTAGCCGCCTTAGTAGCTATTTTAAATAAATCGTCGAAATAAAACCCCAAAAATAATCTCCAATTAAATTCAATCCTATTACGAATTAAAATTTTATATTTTTAGGTAATTAAAAATCTGACAATATAATCATTTAAATTAAACTAATTGGTAAATGAATTATATAATCAAATATATCAATAAATATAAGAATTTTTGAGATGTATATCTACCATATAATTACAAATATTCAATTTAAATTACTCTCAGATTTATATATTAAATATCTATTAGTCATGAGATGTATATTTTTGGCTATTTTAAGATATTTTTTCTTTGTATTTTCTCTAATTATTCTATTGAATATAAGCTTATGAATTATAGTATCTGATTTTTTCTGCTCAATAATCAATTTTTCGTACAGATATTTGCAAGATGGATTATCTATACTTACTAATATTGAAAACCTGTTGTGTCACGCTACAATATTTTTTTTTGTAATAGATATAATGCTTAAAGACAAAGATTCCATTGCTCAGGCGGATAAGTTGTTGTAGTTTTCTGATTTTCACCTATTATAACACCGTTTGAAAATAACCTGTTTAAATATTGTGCAACATGTATTAATTTTGGGTCTAAATTTTTTTTAGCTTATTAAAAACCCATTTGACATTTAATACCGGAACAAATTATATAGAAAAAAAAAGGCGGACTTTTTACTTATTATATTATTGGTCTTGTCATTATATTACACTTGAAAACTTCTCTCTTGTATATATCTATATATATTTTGACAAAAGTGAGAAAAGTATAGGGATATCATAGATCTAGAAAATATTGATATTGAATATTATATTATTTCCAAATCAAAATCATACATTACCCTAAGAGGTCTGCTTGTCTATAAATAGTTATTGACACAATAACTGTATATATTATTTATACACAGTTGACAAGTCGTCGTTTTTTTGCTCTATGAAAAGCAGTTTACTAGCAAGAAAACTTGATTTCCATACTGAACATGTATAGTAAATATTTGGTAGAAAATTTTAGGTGCTTTTTTAAACGTATCACCCATAAAACTAATATTTGATTCTGATAGATTGATCATATCATATCGAGTTGCCAAAATAGAAACTTTGTTTATATCATATCATTAATATTTGAATATATCAAAAAATGATCGCCATTTAATGTTAAAAACGACTCATCTGATGTTTTGGCCCTTTTTTCTAAAGTATTAGAGCTATTAGGCAATTTTTCTTTTCTTTTTCTGTTTAATGCTCTCATCAATTATCTTCTGCTTCTTGATATGCATAAATCTCCATCTTTAAATTTTTTTATGACGTTTGAAACTAAAATCGAAGTAGCTTCAGATTCCAAAGTTTTCCGTTTAATCTCTTTTAGCTTGTGCTTTGTAGTTATAACGTCCGCATTTGATCTACAATCACGTTTACTAAATTTTATATTTGTGTAATTTCGCAATTAGTAGTGATTTTTTTTTTACAATATTTTTTATGCTTGCATTCCAGCATATATTCTCTCTATTTTTAGACTTTTTATAGTGAAAAAATACTTTTATACTACAGAATCAGTACTTAAATTAGCTTTTAGGATTTCCAAAGATTCTATCAAGATCTGGGTTATAAGAGTTCAAGTCAGTGAAGTCAAAAGTTATATTTACTATAAAGATATTTATTTATTACTTATTAGAAAGTATACAAGATACTAGATGCGAATTCAAGACAGGAAAAACGTAACCTTTTTATACTTTTTCCGTTGCTTGGTTTTAGGTCATAAACTTTAAAGAAAAACTAGAGAATAAACTAAAAAGAAAGCTATTTAAAAATATCTGTTAGATTACTAATCAAACTTGATTAGTAATCAAAATAAATCGTTATCGATGTTAAAAAAATGAATACGTAAAATTATTACGTAAGAACAATTAAAATCGATAAGAAATTTCGGAAATGTTCTAGAACGTTTCATAGCATTCTAGAACATTGCTGCTGATGCTATCTGAATATTCCGGAACTTTCTAGAAAGTTCCATTCATGACAGATTCATTATCCATAATTAGTGCCTAAATATTTAATCGAATTCAAATTTATAATTTTTTTTAATTCCAAATTATTCTATCTAAATATTTTTTACTTTTAATATATTAGAATTTTAATGTAGAATATTTCGCATTGATTCTTATATTTAAAAGCATTTGGATATATATTTTTAGTTTTATTATAAACTTTATACACTTTTTGCCTTATTTTTTACGAAACTTTAAGCATTTAAAAAATAAATAAACCAAAGTTTCAAATGATAATTAATTGCTATGATTATAATTTTCAGTTTATTAATTTTTTACAAAAACATAAAAAAAATGCAGAAATCCAAAAAATAAAAGTAATGATTATTATTTCGTTAAAATTAAAACGAGTTTAAATTTTTTTTAAAAAAAAATTACCTTTTATAACTCCCAAACACCTATGAAAAATGAGTGGCTGCTTTTTTTTATTAAAATTTACCATATTATTTATTAATGATCCATTAAATTTTTCTTTAATTCAAAATCACATAATTAGTCCAAATCAAAGCATTTTCCCTAATTTATTACTCTCGTTAAAATACTATTAATTATTTTATAATATATCTTAGGGAATATTTCAGTAAATATAGCTGATGATTTTTATATTTTCTAAAATGTGTTTTTCGGTTATAGGTAGTGATCCAATAAGATCTTTCTTGTTTTATTTGTTAGTTAATTTTGTTTTAAGAGCTTCTATTAATTCTGTAGGTTAATTGAGCTTATATTTAATATAATGATAGTACTTATATTCCATCAAAGAACATACCATTTGTTTATTTTACACGTCTATCTTATAGTAAAATAATCGATTATAATTTTTTTATTATCAGTATGGTTCATGTAATAAAAAAATACAAAAAAAATAGGCAAAATTTTAAAAAAAGTAACATTGTGTATTATGAATTTAAGAATTATGATAGATTTAACTTTATTTCAGATTTTACAATAAATTTTTAGATGATATCTGGTATAAAAAATGAATGCATTTTTTATTTTTTAATTCATTGAGATTCTATTTTAAGGTCAGTTTAAATTAATCAGGAATAACGAAATTTTTTTGATCCCATGGCCTCAAAATATCTATGGTATAAAAACATGAAAAATTATCTAAAGTTTAATATAGAATAAATTATTTAAATTTTTCTATATTTTCATTATTTTACAATTTTAACTGACCATGAATAATTAAAAAAATATGTAACTTTCAGTAATATTTATGCTGTTTAATATTAGGATAACTTGTGTGAATAATTCTTTTTTATTATTAGTTTTAATAAAGTAGGTAACTAAGAATTTCAATCTTATTTTAATTTTTTATTTTAAAAAACGAGTAAAATTTATTAATGTTTAAATCACTAGCTAATTTAAAAATTTTTCATTATTTGATCTTACGATTTAGTTATCCTAAAATATTTGATCATTCCCTAGAACAATGTATTTAACTAATCGCTAATCATAAATTATATTGAGAGCAATTTTTATAGTTAATTGGCTAACTCGGTTATTGAGAGTAATAGTATTGAGATTAATTGGATGTGGAAGCTTTTGGCTTTTGGGAGTTATGTTCAGGCAACCTTTAAGTCATTAAGTTATATCCTCATTATATTTCAAGGGGTGGTCATAAAAGCGTTACCATCTTTTATTGGATAACACAATCGAACTTTGAAAAACTAATAAAAATTTAGTACATAAATAAAATAAGTAACTAAAAAAATTTAATATTATAATACCTAAGGTATGGTATTATGACGTCATGATTGGGTAGTTTTGCCTCGGCTTTTGCTGCGGATTATTCCAGCCAGTAACATAACCACTGATCCATACAAATATCCCCAACATTTTTGCTGCGGATTATTCCAGCCATTAACATAACCACCGGTTTATACAAACATCCCCAGCGCTTTTGCTGCGGATTTTTCCTTGTTAGCATTTATTCCACACTATATTTTTATTATAGCCTGAATCATTCCTATGTTTTATATGTGTTTTGCACTGACGCAAAACACATAAATAGCCCCAGCTTTCCCTAGTTTTTTGGTCTCTTCATCTGTCAACAATTGTCTTCTGTTTTCTAGTCTTAGTTTTAGCTTTAAATTTTAATCTTAACTTTAATAAATTATACGTCCTCTTGCCTGCAAAAGTAACACTAGGTTTACTCCTATCTTTGTTTTTAGTTGATCATTCCCCTATCGTTCTTGACATATGATATCCTTATCATCTTTTCTTTTGCATAGGAACTCTATCAGTTTAAAAAGATTTTCTCTTTAAATTCTTATTTAAATATTCTAAAAAATGTCTGAAGTTACTAACACCAATCTTAATAAACTTAACGCCTTGATAATACAGTTTCTGAGCAAAAGAAAACCTCTATTCGAAGATGTGGACCCTTTTATAACTACAAGAGCCTCAGAAACAGATATAAAGGTTTAACCAGAGCTTATCGAGGCTCAAACTTCAATTGATGAGTATTTATTCAGCACACTATTGACGGAAGAAAAGCAAAGGACTCTTTATACGCATGTACAAGTAGTAGTTCAACGAAATATCAGCCACAATCGCTAAACTATTCGGCTTCAGCAGCAGTAAGGAAAGCGGACTCTACCCTACACAGTACAAAGGTCGCCTTGGCGCAAGTTAAAAGGCTTATCGATCTGTACGTGTACTTCAGGATCCAAGATACCACCGATCTTACAGTTGAACACCCATAACTTTTGCTCGCCAACACCATGAGTGTTCTGATTTTCGACACTGCATCGACTGTCACTCAAGGCCGCTTAGACAATTTCAATAAAGGAATAAACTTGCCGGGAAAATCATATCAGCTCGTCGAGTAAGAATCAAAGCCGGTCATGAATCAGGATAAACTGGACGCCCTAATTTCCAGTAAGAAGCCGTAGAAACGCTCCTGAATTCGTAAATCCTTTCGTGGGCGCCAGCAGACAAGTAATCAAGACACTAACCTCAGTAAGTCTGCCACGGCGCAAAATACCCAAGCTTCTATTTCGTCCACCGCCAAAAACCATCCACAAACATTAAATTTTTGCGGGAGAGAGCGCGGCCACGAAAGAGGGTCCCAGTATTGACCATTTCAGCCCCTCCAGTAGGGGGCGCCTCGCGATATTTCTGTCTGCGTGGAAAAAATTCACAGACAACAAATGGATTCAAAGGATAGTCATAAGGAGCTCCAGAACCAGCTCAGGGATCTAGAACCGTCAAAAACTGACTAAAAGAATAACCAAAAAAGAACATTTGTATTGCAGGGGCGTTTGTACAGTCTTGGCCCTTCAAGCTTGGCACGCCACTACAAAAAAAAAATAAGTAGGTTCAGTGATATATCCTGCGCGAAAACTAAGTGCATTGGGATCACCGCCGCTAAATTTACATTCACGATGTCACCAAAGGAAGCTCAAACGCGAGACCCACAAGATCCTAGCAGAAGAAGTAGCCTCATTTATACAAAGAAGGCGATAGACGGTGTAAAAACCCGGGGAATTGGATATTGCTGCATGCTGTTTAAGATCCCCAAGAATACAGAGAGGCTCAGACCTATCCAAGACTTGAGGAAACTGAACATGAACGTCGAAGAGCGGAATCTCAAGATAGATTCGCTCGCCATAATATACCGAATGATCAGGAGAAAGGATTATATGATGTCTATAGACCTAGAAGGTACGTTTATGCACATCCTGATTCAAAAATACTGCAAAAAATAACTGCGATTTTACTGAAACGGACTGGAGTAATAATTCAGAGTGCTCCCTTTTGGACTGTCTCTGAGCCCACAAACATTTTCTAAAGTGTTCCGACCGACACTTACAAGGAAGATAACATGCAACATCAGAATATCGGCAAATCTGGACGACATCATAATCATTAGGGAGTCGAATGAGGTATTTCTGAGTAATAAAGACCTAGTATTCTCCAAGCTGACGGGCCAGGGATTCAGAATCAAGCTAGACAAGTCGTCGACGGCGCCATCACTGATGATGACCCATCTACGTATTGCTATCAATCCCCGGAACATTAGTTTCGAGGTTTCTTCATCAAAGTTCTGGGGCCTCCGCCGAGAGGCGATGAAACTATTAATAGTTAGACGGGCGACGTTGAAATTCCTTTCGAGATTTATCTGGAAAGCCCAAGTCATTTCGAAGGCCCTACTACCGGTTTGACTTTTGCTGAGACGACTTTTGGAACTCAAGAACAATTAATTGTCACCAAAGAAAACATAGAAATCGATAGTGACGCTGACAGAACGTGACAAGCAAAAACTTTTGTTCTGGAAAGATCAATTATCGGCTTGGAATGGCCAATAGTTCCTCCTAGAAACCCCGGAGCTCGAAATCTTTGCAGATGCCAGCGACATTGCTTGGGGGATATTTGTCCGCTCCCAATTCTATTCAGTATTGTGGAGTCTTTCGGAGGCGCTGATACACATCAACGCCAAAGAACTATTACGATATTTTCGCACTCCAGCTTCGGAGTGTTTTTTGATCGTTCGGTATTCATATACTCAGACTATACCACCACTCTAGCTTATGTAAAGAACTTGGTGCGAAAACCTCCCCGAAACTGCTAGAAACTGCCGAAGAAATAAAGAATCACTGACTAGCGACAAACACGCGACCTCAGATCACTTACGTTTCGTAGTAAATAACAATCCGATGTGTCGAGCTGACTTACAGCGCAGATAGAATGGTCAATGCCAGACCATGCGCTCTCCAAGGTAGCGATATTATACCGACTACACGATATAGATCTATTAGCATCGAGAGTGAAAAAGAAGCTAGCGAATTACTACATATGGTTCCCCGACAACAGGGCTATAGGTCAGAACGCCCTGATATTCAATTTTTTTGATTGCTCCGACTCCTACTGCTACCCCCCATGAAACCTGATATCCTAAGTAGTCAGGAAGGTTCGCATAGAACAATTGGTGAACACTTTAATTACCCCGATATGGAAGACTGCGATTTGATATCTGTACCTACAGGAATTTTCAGCCGCCCAGCCACTGCTCCTAAATGCAACTACTGTCACTCCAGACCCCAAAATTGGAAATTCTTCGATATTGAACAGCAAAAACTGGTGTCTCATGGCATGAAAAATCAGCGGCGCAATCTCCAAGCACAAATTATGTCTGGTACTGCCATTGAAATTATCGTTTCCAAGAAAAGAGCAGTCAAGAGTTGATCCAGATACCATTCTACACAACAACTCTTTCTAGATTGACATATTAGCAATAATCAGTCATACGCGATTCAAGCTTCCCATAAAATGATATATTTAGCACACATATTCAAGGCGAAGAAGCCTAGTATGAATACGATAAAATCTTATAAATCAGCGATATTCAGATTAGTAGCAGATTCAAGGAATGTATAAAATACACCCTGAATCAAGGAATTATTAATGGCGATAAACGATACTATAACCAAATCGTTCGTCAACCTTGAAGTCTAAATATCTCAGATTGTTTTAAAATTAACCAAGTGGATGAGACCAGTGAACTGGATAAACATAAACTGACCACCAAGTGCTGTAGGTTATTATCTCTATGTGGATTTTTACTTGCTAGCGATATCAACAGAATCGAAGACGCAAGAACTACGATCACGAATGACACTATTAAACTGGTTATTATCGCTCCCAAGGAAAAGATAAAGGGCCAGCATATTGAACGCCCATGCGAAATTTATAGGCACCCTGATCCTATATTATGCCAGTTCTGGAATATAACATATACAAGGATAGGATCTATATCGTATTATGCCCAACCCCACATTCCAACAATGGCTCAAATTTGTAAACAGGCTATTTAGGATCATTAAGCAAATCAATAAGCCACTATCAGTAGATATCATAACAAGGAATGCAAGAACATTTCAGGTTTAATAGGTTGGCCCCCGAATACGCCAATTCCCAAAAAGCGCGCAATCGGCGCAACCTTAGCCACCACCTCCGGAGTTCCGGTAGAAAACATAGTACCGCATGCATTCTGGTCAAACTATAGCATGTTAGATACTATCTACAGTCTGAACCATAGTACTCGATATAATATGACTGAAGCAGTACAAAATCTGGAGTAACTTAATATGACCACACCTTGAAATATAATTTAAGATTTATCGAACCCTTTAAGGCAAAAATTAATTTATATTATATGAAAGGGGTGGTTAAATTAAGACCCATCAATCAGTTCCCATTTACCTTTGACAAAGATAATAAGGATATCATAATACCATACTTTCAGTATTTTACTATAAAAATTTTTCTAGTTACTTATTTTACTTATGTACTACATTTTTATTAGTTTTTGAAAGTTCGATTGTGTTATCCAATAAAAGATGGTAACACTTAATATGACCACCCCTTTCATTTAATATAGATTAATCTTACATTCATTTTTGCATTTGGAACCTACGGATGAATTTCTAGTGCTTAAATAAAAACACTTTCGTCGTTTCTGATTTTTGTTCCTATTAGCAGTTCATCTGCGTATGTTATAATCTAAAAATATTTATTGCCTGTATAAATACCATTTATTCTTTCTTTTATTAAAAGTATTAGTAGCTGATTGACTTAATACTGGTTAGCTAAATATTTACTGGTTTACTGAAAACCTACCTATACGTTTACCAAACATACCTATAATTATACTTTAAAAAAATTAGCAATTGAGATTATACCATAAAAAATATTTTAATTCCAGATAAGCATAACTTAGACTCATAAAAATAGTAACCTATAATAACTAGATGTATTTAAAAATATATGTTTTCATCTCAAATAAACCAATGTAATCAAATAAACGGGTATATTTTGAAATTGAATTTCTCTCCCATTTGTTGGAAAATAAAAATTCTTAATTCACTCGGATACTTTCGAACAGAAAATTATGTATATACCGAAAAAGGTTAAGCTTATTGTTAGCAAAATCCCACTTCTAATATATATATGCATTTATATTTCCCAATTATTAACCTTATCCCGTTCAAAACTCTATAAAAAAAAGAGGTTTTTGAAAATTTTATGATCTAAAAGTAAATACACTATTTGCTATTATTATAAACTATAAATAAACTTGAATGAGCCTAAAAATAGATTATTTTTAAGGTGTTATTGTTATATTAGGTAGACCAAAATAACATTTCCTATGGAAAAGAGTATGTATAATTCAAAGAATAAGATTCTATTAGACACTTATCACTTATATGTAAATATTTTAGTAGTAATCAGAATTCTAAAAGCCATTATATGTTTATTTTACAAACTAATTTCTTCATTCGATATTTGGCTGATTGCTTTCATGATTAAGAATGTTTTTTACGTTAACCAGCTAAAATATTAAAAGTTATATAAATTTATACTTATTTTTTTAATTTCTTATGCAATTATTTACCATTCAAAAATCTTATTTAAAAACGAATCTAGTGATTCTCGGTAATATAAATGTAGATTTTTTATTTGCTGCTATTCTAAAAAAAGCCAATATCTTTTAATTACTCAGGATTAAGCTATTTTAATTGAATGATGTTCGAAATATTTTGTAGATCAAAATTAATCTACCGCCAGGATAAGGGATAGAATACTATATTTGTTGACCATTTTTTGCACAACAAGGGATAGAAATCGCTTAAAATTTCAAAATAGCCTAATTTTTAAATAATAAATTCCTTAATTCGAAGTAACTTGGTTATATAGCGCTTTAATTTTGAAGAAATTCGTTGAGAATTAAGAAATGACTCGCCCATGTCGAAATGTACAACTAATTTCCTAATTTCTATAGCATAATCGAAAATCATAGCGTATTTTGCAATTATCTAAGTATCATTATTCGGCATAGAATAATTTTTTAAACTGGTTATTGCGAAATAACTGAATTTTATTAGTTTTTTTCTAGTTCGTATATCTTAATAATTACCCCCACTATATAATAGCTCTAATCTATCAAAAATAATTGTGAATTACAAATAGAAAGATACTGGTCATATTTGCGTTAATGGATATAAATTAAAGATTTTTCATTTCAACCAAAAAACAATACTAAGCATTAATAATTTAATTTTTAGTACAATTATTTTATTTTTTTAAAAAAGTCACAACTTATCTATTATGGCTTAAGTTACAGGGTTTTGCATTCTATTTTGAAATATGGTTTTTTTCTCAGTTCGATTTTAGAAAATTACGTAAGTGCCTTCAATACGATTTTACATTGTGATATTTCAATTTTTCAAAGCTTTCATTCGATATTACATAGCTGTTCACTTGTTGTGCAAAAGAAAAATTGGGACTACTAAAAATCTCTACTTTGATAAAAAAATTTTACAGCACAGTAAAAATTTCATAAACGAAAAAAAACTACAAGATTTATTAGATTTTACTAATAAATTTTTATATAAATCTATTAGCCTTGATTTTTTTCTAGCTTCAAAGTATGTATTGCTTTTTCTATATACCTACATAATATATATGTATATTATAACTTCATTATATAATATTCTAAATAATTTCTTTTATATCAAGAAAAATTTGACCAGATTTATTCAAACCTAAAATTTTACGTACCCAAGATCATATAAATGTGAGATAATACAAATCTAAAATATTGGTTAATTATTCGATCGCTATCCCACAGCAAGTTAAACACAGCTATTATTTAATTCATAAATAGAAAATATTTTTTTAAATTAAGAGATGTACTTTTTAAATCAAGTTATTATAACAACTATATAACTTGAATACTTTTATAAAAATTTTCAAACTTATTTTTTAGCAATAAATAGTATTAGCAAATATTGATATTTTTTTAAAGATTTAATAAAGTATTTTATGAATGCTTTATATATATTGATAGCAATTGTGCATACTTCCATACACATCGACTAAAAATAAGCTATTTATTGCAATTAAATCAAAAAAAAAAGGAATACTACTATTTGTTTAATTATTTTCATTTCTTATTTTATTTTGAGTAAGTTTTCACCTTTCATCCCTATACTACTTGTTTATGATAAACAAAAATTACGAATCAAATGTAGAAATAATTTTTTTTTAGGATAATGCAACAAGGAGACAGTTTAATTATATAACTTATAAAATAAGTGTTTTTTTTTTAAAAGCAGAGATTTTTAGTAGCCCCAATTTTTTCTTTTGCTCGCACAAATAAGAAGCTTTGCAAAATTTAACGAGAGCATTGCAAAATTTAATGAGAACTTTGAAAAATTTAGTGAGAGTTTTGAAAAATTGAAATATCACAATGTAAAATCGAACTGAAATCACTTATGTAATTTTGAAAATCGAGACGCGAAAAAATTTAAATTGCAAGATTCCAAAACAATTTTTCAAAATATCCAGACTGTTTTGAAAAAATGAATGCAAAACCCTGTATAGATCTTATGATGTATATAAATATTAAATTAAAAAAAAATTAATTAGCATATAAATTTTGTAACTCCAGAGCTAATAAATCCAAACTGTAGATTTCGAAAATTAAAAATATTTATCCAATTTATTACTTGTAGATTTAAAGAATGATATAACTTTTAATATAGATAAAAATCAGAGAATTGAGAAATTTTCACTATTAAGTTTGACATTTATTTATAACACATCTTTAGATCATCTTTAACCTTATATTTGAAATAAAATTATAAAATAATTATGTAACTGTGGCTAAAAAATAGTATTTATAAAATACCATTATTAAAAATTTTTGATACATATTATCTTTATAAATATTAGTATCAAGCTTAATTAAAGTCGATTCAAACTGCTGAAAGCCCGCAGTTTATTATTTTATCAGTACTTTTAAATTGTATATTTAGTAAAAATTTTAAAGCATGCATGCTGGTTTATTAGAATATTTTCTTGTTGAAAGTCAAAAATACGCAATAAATAGCGAAAGAAAAATAGATAGACAAAACAAATGATACTACCAATAAATAGAATCCAAATCTAATATAGATTCAATTAATTGCGTGAAAATTTAGCTTTAATCAAACTAGATATAATTATTAAACATTTCTAATAAAATTCAAAACACAAGTAAAAATTAGTATTAATTTCTACATAAATAAATTTTTCATGGATTTATAGTTATGTATAACACAAAAATAACGAAATATCAAAAAAAATACTTATAATATGTAATTTTCATAAATAAATAAAATAAAATAACTAAAGTAAGCTTTAATACCGAAATTATCCAAATTGGGATATTTATATGGTAAATTATCTTGAAAAATCTTTAATATTTAAAAAAAGATTTATAACGAGAAAGAGATTAAAAATAAAGGAATGAAATATCTAAATTGAACATACAAGACTAGAAAGCAAACGCAAACGATCGAATACTAAAAGTAATATGTACGATATCATTTAACCTTCAACACCTCATCAGCCAAATTGTTCAGCAAATGAGAATCTCAACATAACAAAAGTCTCCATCAACGAACGCAAAATAATAAGTAAAAAATTATAAATTATAAATGTATAAATATACAATAAAAACAATCATTAGATCGATAGAAAATCATAATCAATCTATAATTCAAAATAAAAAATAGATCAGAGACTAGACCTACCAAAAAATCGGGCTAAAACCTAAAAGAAAGCAGCAACACAATCAAATACGGATCCTACAAAAAATAAATTACATAAAATCACACTGTTAAATTAGACCATAAATATTATCAACAATAAATCGAGAAAACTTATTCCATCGCCATCTGCATCGATGAACTTTAATCACATAATTTCCTACAGCATTCACACAACATACTGCCTGCGCCTACAACTTCATTTCACGCGCCTCATCATCCGTTCCGACCTCATACTCCGCCCCCACCTCGCCCAACGTCCCCAACACGCACTCTGCCACAACCTCGCACAAGATTCCCAACACGCACTCGGCCCCCTTCTCTCCCAAAGTCCATAACTCGCATTATGTCACCACCCCTTACGCCCCTAAACCCCCTTACGACCCTACCTCTTCTTCCGTCTCCAAACCACCAAACCCCCTTTCGCTCCCACCTCCCCTTACACCCCAACCTCCCCTTCCGTCCGCATCTACTCCTTCTGTCCCCACCTCCCCTTACGCCCCCACCTCCCCTTAAGTCCCCACCTATCCATTCACATCCACCCATTACAGTGTTACCATCAAACCCTCCTTCATCACCTCACCAACCTACCACTTTGCTTCTATCTATTCCACCAACCCCTCCGCTCACCACATAATCCTCCGTAACCACCAAATCCTCCGTCACTACTGACCCCACTGACCCCTCCGTCTTCACCACTTGTAGTCTCCGCCTAACACTCTTTCTCTACTTGCTTCTCTCCCCTTGCCACTGTCTAATCGTTTAATACCCTCACCTCCTCTGTATTTACCTCCAATAAATTCCTCAAAGTCACCATCTACCCAGCCACCTCAGTCTAAACTCTTAACGGTTCTTTACGCCCCCCTTCCCTCAGCTGATGTCAACTCTCACTCATTCTTCCTCCCCACCGTTTTAGTTTTCCTCTTCTTTACTACCATAACAATCAGCCATTACTTACTCTTCCATCTTCACTTCCCTTATCTTCCCTGCTGTTCCCAATTCACCCACTCGCCCTCCTTCCTCAACTTTTTCGTTGTTTCCACCTCGAAATCCGTCGCTGTTTTCTCATAGATCACATTTCCGCTTCCATCACTACATTCCACACTGTTCCCACACAACTATCGACTATACTTTCTTGCGAAATAAATCTTTCCTCTATCCATCACATTTTTCGATTCACTCGCCTACATTAGTTCGCTTTCTCCTCCACTACCTCTAATATCCACGTATTTTCTACATTCCCAAAATCAATACTTATTAATACTTTTTATAGCTATTCATTTTTAAACGGCCCTAATTCTTGAAATATTTATTCGATTCCTAACAGAGAGCCATTTTCGTTTCAATTTCAATTTATACACATTACTTTATTCGGCACATATATTCTACGTTTTCTTGATGTTGATTCATTTTTCATAATACCAAAAATATCTAATATAATTCGATAATTACTCTAATATATCCTAACTCTTTGTGACTCAAATAAATTCTGCAATCAACTCTTCAGGGAAATCCTGTCTGACTACTTTCGATCATAAAAGGTAATTTTTTCGAACGATGACCACCATGAACAACCATATATAATATTTCTATGTGAATGAAATTATGTAATTAAAATCAAATTATTTATACACTGCTATAATTGAAATCGATTGTCGACGTTCAATATATTTTTGGAGTAATAATTTTATTATCGTAATTTCTCATCAAATATACGATATCGCACAAATTGGTTTTAACCATCTATAAATGTATAACAAAAAGTTAAAAATTTTTTGATTTTAATACAATAAGTAAAACAATTCTGCAATTCAGTTTTGCAAATAAATTATTAGTATAGAAAGAAATAATAAACAATTCATCGAATTTGAGTTTGATAACATAAATGAATAAATATCATAATAAATTGTGAACAAACATCAAATATTAAACAAAGTCATACTTTTACTGCGTGTAATAAATAAAAAATACAACGAAAAATTTAACATCTAGAAACTGACCTGGAAACTAAAACAGAAATTGACGCATAAACTTACCCAGATATAGTCGCTGATGATGACATCAAAAGCGACCCAGAAAGAAGCTCAATAAGCAACCCAATTAGTATCCCAGATTGCAACTCACAAAGCGAACCAGAAATTAATCAAGTAAGCATTGCAGAAATAAACATTAAAATACGAACCACTAAGTACCCCAGAAATAACAACAGATCGCGCCTTATAACCAACTCAGAATGTGTCACAAAATTTGTCCTTGAATCCGTCATTGAGTGCGTTAATGAATGATTAATTTTTCGTGAAGCAATTGTCCCATATATTTAAATACTTTTCTTTCTTGATTTTTACTAGGATTGATTACCTGATATTAGTTTATTTCTTACTCCACAGTGTGATGCTTTATTTATCATTTGAATGTTTATTTGCTGCTGATGTTGAATGAAATCAGTGAACGCTAGAGATTATTTTTTTATTATCATTTTGTAGTTGAATTTTTGGTGATTTTTCATATCATTATAAATAAGTTTATTTCTGATTAATGTTGAAATAAAATTTGGGATTTTACTTCATTTATATACATTTTCTAAATTAATAATTCTTCTCATATTCTATCTCTTTAAATT